>MQRK01088199.1:0-16390 GCA_001938485.1 Girardia tigrina
TAATATTTCTATAATATTTTCTGAAAGTAATTGAAGGATCGAATTTCTTTTATCTATTACTTTAAATCCACTGTACCGTTTGTTTCTCATTCTTATATATAATTTGTCTAAGACTGACAGGTCCGTGTTCTTAACTAAAAAAAATCTAAAACACACACGCAACTCAGATCGAGGATCCGCAAAGGAAAACAATCACACCACAATGCATTAACTAAAATTAATATATTACAGATATCATATGTGCTGACTGATGCAGCGAAGACAAAAAGAGTTACAATCTGTGACCAATTACTTCGACAGCTCTACCGCAACAATTTTCTATATCGCCTTATTACAGCTGATGAAACCTAGGTTTATTGGTAAAACAGTGATCAACAACGACACACGTCTTGGCGAGGGGCTGGAGATAAACCAGTGACGGAATCAAAAACCCTCCTTTCCAAAAAGAAATTCATGCTACGTCTATTCTGGGACTCACAAGAGATTATTTTGATGGACGTTTTGCCACCTAATGAGAGTATCACAGCCCAATATTATTGCGACCTGTAAGAAAAATTGAATGTTGCCGTTTTTGAAAAAGGGCGAAGACGAATGTCTCATGGAAATCTCTATCTCCAGCACGACAATACGAGGCCCCATACGGCTACCATCACACAAGAGAAGATTACTCAGCTTCGTCTCAACATTCTTGAATATCCACTATACTCGCCAGACTTGGCACCCTCGGATTATTACCTTTTTCGACCAATGAAATCTGCCTTGCGAGGAAAGGATTACGCCAGTTCATCTGCTGTAATTCACGATATTCAACAATCGGCTGACTCAAAACTGCAGCAATTCTTCCAGGATGGCATCAACAAGTTACCGGAAAGGTGGCAACGGTGCATTGAACATGATGGTGAATATTTTGAAAACTTATGTGACGTTGATGATTAAATATTTTGTTGATATTCATTTGTTATTGAAATTTCGGTAGAAACTATTGAGCCAAACCTGTATAATTCTTGCCCACAAATATGAATCTGTTTGAAATAACAGAAATATTTAGAGTATTATTTATTTTAAATTATGGTAATATAAATTTATTAATTTTTTAACAATTAACAAATCTTAGACCATAAAAGTATATGAAATGATACTTAATGAAAATTAAGTTTAATGAAAATTAATTAAATGAAAATTAGATAACTCGATTATTTTAATAAAAAATATTTTACCTAATTCTGCTTGTAATTCCACTTGATTATCTTCAGATGGGGTAAGTGTGAAAAATGTTCCAACTTTTTTTCCATCTATTATATTAAGAAGGGCATTTTCGTGTGTTCCTTTACAAATGATTACTGAAATACCCTTCATTTGATTAATGATAAATATAATCACTAGTTATATCATATATACTTGATTCAGTGCCCATTCAGCAGCTTTAAATTTACTTTCCATTCCTCCAGTTCCAACTCGAGATGTACTACCAAATTTTATCATTGTGTTTGTAGTTGTTGTACAATACGTTTCAATCAGTTTAGAACCTTCTTCGTTTGGTGGCTTTGAATATAATCCATCGACATCAGACATGAGTATTAATAAATTACAGTTCATTTCGGCAGCAACACGGGCGGCCAAAGAATCATTGTCTTTAATACTTATTACCTGTAATTTAGATAAGTTTACAACGATGAAAAACATGCAATGTTGTTGATAAACGCAAAGAAAGTCATTAAAAACCTATAGATAAAAACGTTTTTGATCAACTAATGGTTGTTAATATCGACGAAAGGCGCTATTATCAAAAGGCTTTTTATTTTTACTTTTTGTAATTTTAATTAAACATTCAATGTTTTTTCAATAAGAAATAAAATAAATTTCGAATCGGCTATTATATTTATACACAATAAGTTAGGTACCGTAGTCAGCAAAGTCTAATCTGAGGGATAAATTCGACCCTCACCAATATTTAAATAGCCACGCTATCATTTGAATTTTTCACGATATTTTATAGTTATGAAGAGTAATAAAAAGTGGGGTGCGTTCTGGGTTATGAAGTGGTAGCGTTATGAAAGCACAATTAGCGTTCTAGGACCTCCTACAAAGCCACGATGCTTAATACATGTAGAAGAAAGAGAGGGTCATTAGTGTACCTAATAGACAGTTTATGATGAGACATCTGGGTGACTCACATGTCTAGCAAATTTTTTTTCCCAGTTAAGGGTTTATATCTATCTAACAAATAAAGAATTAGCAGTAATTTCATATTGGCATTTTAATTTTTAACTTAAAATTCAAGTAATTATATAGTTTGTTTTGTTTTATTATTTTTTTCTTATTCAGTAAAACAATATTAACATGTGTTACATGCGATACTTACCTTTTATTTAATTACTTCTTGAACATTCAATTATTTTCATGCTGCCCTGTTCAAAATAGAATAAACTGAAATGCAGCAGATCAGTGAATAAATAGTAAATATTTTACAAGGAAAATAGGCAAAACAGTCTCTATTTTTTAAATATAGCTCGTAATAATATCAATCATAAAATTTTGACTCTAGAGAATGATAAAGTTTTGTACCGCTGAGTTAATACAAATGTTCTTTATTCAGATTTATTTCAATTCCGATTCAGAATGTTGTCCATCCTCTTCTCGATTTGATTTCAATATGACATTTCAGACTCCGCCTCTTTTTGCTATTAAAAGCACTAGTATGACTTTAGAACATTTATTTATAACTTAATTAGGACTGTTTTAAGAAAATCCTAAGCAATACATATACTAGTAGATATGTTCTTGATTGAAAATTTCTATGTCATTTCTATTTCGAATTATTCAAAAAAAAATATTCCTAACTAATTTTTTATTTAACTAGTAAAATACTTAATGAGAATATTTTATAAAAACATTTAAATTAAAAATACAGTCTGGTCTCTTTATAACGTGACGCTCGAGACTAGAAAAAATACGTTATATAGAAGGTACGTAATATAGAACCAATAAAAAATCACTTGAATTTATTAATCAAATTACACGGAGATATATAATCGAGAATAGTTGTCTGTTTTCCGTTTTCAATCTCAACGCACATCTCTACCATTTTTGTCTTTGCAGTTGTATTCTAAGTAACGACGAAGCTGGCTGAGAGCATTTATTTCTTCTCAAGCACTAACGATAGGCTCGTCAATCGAATTTGCATCACCACTGCTAACATTGAATTCATGATTTTTAGGTAGAGATTCTACCAGATCCTTGATCGTTATATTGACGACTGTTATAACTTCCGCATCTAACTGTATTTAATCATTCAAAGTAATATCATTCTGCATATCACCAAAATCCATTTGGATAGACTAAAGTTTCCCAAACCTTTTTCACTCGTAGACCCCTAACCATGATTTACGGTTTTAGGTAAACCCCCTGCTAAGAAAAACAACAGACCACCAATTTTTTTTCGCTCACGTAGACCGATTAGAGGTGTATATTGACCCCTGGGGTAAATAGAGATCACTTTCGGAACCTATGGGATAGACCAGTTTTGCCCTGTTCTGTTTGAAAAGAGTGCCGGCTTTTGAACTTGCCCAGCCATCCTTTGCTGGCTTTGAAATCCACGATCTTCAATTCATTGGCCACGTCAATTGTCTTTTCTTGGAAAATGGGACCAGACAAGAGAACATTCATACTTCTCACCTGCTCAATCCAACCAAGCAACACTTCCTCGGTGGGCTTTTGTTAGTCTAGTTCGTTTTCTTTCATTGCCTTTATCTCTTGCTTCAAAGACTGCGTTTTTATTCTCAAGCACTGTTTGAATATTTGATATTGATTTCCCAAATTTCTGAGCTATCTCCGAGATATTCATTACTTTTCTAGCTTCAATTATCATTTTTTGTCTTCCAACGTTATTTGTACACGTTTCTTTCATTTTCCACTTTTCATTACTATAGAATTTTTTTTAAATCATACAAAAATCAATTAAAAATCAAAATCCGTAATTTTATAGATCTTGAATTTAATTGTTATTCTTCAATCGTTATTCTTACATTCGAAAATGTTACAAATATAACAATATTTAAACAAACTCACATTAATTAAAATAAATGCTATTTTTATATTAAATATTTCGTTGAAAATCATTTTTTGTTATGACTTTTTGTATTCTATGATGTTACAGTCCATTTCATAAATAAAAATTGCATAAATTTTTTTTATTTTAAGTTATATAAAATATATTTCGTATGCGCGGTTTTATTTTTTTACGTTATATAGAATTTTAAGTTTTATATAATTATGTTATATACAACCCATTTTCTATTATTCTTATTGCTTTTTGACCATGGTTTTTAAAAAATTACGTTATACAAAGGGTACGTTTATAGAGACCCGACTGTATGTAATAAAAATATTTAAGTTAAAATTTAATGGAATATACTTAAGATTTTAAAATATATAATAAAACCATTAAATCATTTAAGTTTTTAAGATTAATAATATACTGCATGAATAAAATTTCAAATACAGTTCTGAATAATCCAAAATATTTAAAATCTTCAAAATATCAATCAGTTTTTAGTATTGTAAGAGACAGAACTACTAAAATTCAAATAATATACAAAAACGACCCTCAAAAATATTCCTCCATCTATAATTTAATAACTACTGCCAATCCCGAATCAATATGAAAGACTATCATAATCACTAGTCAAATTTGAAAGGTTATCATCTACTTTTTCATAAATAGATAATGAATCTTTATTGACAAAGGCTTCTACAAACAGATATATGATGATTTCAATTATTTGAGACACTTCAAAGAATCTTTCACAATATATTATATATCCCATGTCCAAAGTACCAGGCCCATCAAAGATTTTCGGTGCCAATTTTAAAATTATAATTAGTGTCGTTTAATGTATTTATTATTTATAAGAAAACACAAAGTTTGATCAAACGTTAATTTACTGTCCAAGATCTCTTACTTTATATGATAAGGTTTACATAGATATAGATTTTTTTAGTTCATTTCAATATTATCAACCAAGTACCAAATACTTACTCCTTGTAAATCACTGTCTAAATCTGCTGGAGGAGCAACTGCATCATTCGTGTTTATTATAGGAATAATATTTAGATGAAGTAGTTCGTTTAGAGTTCCTCTAAGATTGGCACGAGTCTTCTCATTATAGAAATCTGGCTTTGTAAGTAGAATCTAAAATCAAAAATTCATTCAATTCATTTTCTGTGCAACAATGAATTTATGGCATTCAGTATTATTAGTAAGCCTAATTCTAAATTTTTGGGTTCAATAGCCATGCAACTGCAACTACAAAAGGTCATTATTCAATCTGTTGTTTAAAATGACTCTATTAAGAAGAAGAAAAGAAACGATCTAAGAAAAAACTGGGTAAAGTCAAAGTTTGGTTACAATCATTGGGTATGGTTTTTCTTTGTGATGAGATTTCGATTCAAACAAAATTCAGAATAATAAATAAACATATTATCCAATTTATCCGTGTCTCTAATAAAATAAAAGCTTTTAATGATTTCATATTCAATAAAATTCATATTTTTAGTTCGACGATAAACCTGTTTCAAAAAAATTATGTTGAAATATTAAAGTTGCCTACTCAAAAATCAGACTTGAGTATTACGGAAAATGTTTGACAAATGATTACACAAGAAGTGCATGATGGTGCAGGGTATACAAATAAAGCCATGTTACAAGCCAAAATCGATTATGTTAAGTCAAAAATATACAAAAAGATAATTTTGTTTGCATCTATTGTTGATAGATTGCTGTAATTATTCAAGGAAAATAAAAAGAGATGACTTTTTTTCTTAGCTTTAAAAACTATTTTTATTTATTATCGAATTGAAGTATGAAAAGTGCTGTCGTACTTATTTGGAAATAACCAAAAGATTCAGAGCTGAATCTAATAAAAAAATGAAACTTTTTTGTTCATTTTGTAAAAAAATATCATCAAGAAACGTGAAACAGTAAATTTCGATTTCAGTATCAATGCAAAAATCTCTCAGAAATATTTAAATTGTGAGATATGAAAAACGTATTTAAATATGTAAATATAGTAAAAGTTTATACTTCTAAAGTATTAAGAACACCAACATGGGTTTTCGAACTTTTATTTTCAATACAGTCAGAATTGTCTTTTGGACAACTCTCAGTAAAACTTTCGTAATTCGACATCGTTCTAAATTGATAACTTTTAGTTAATGTTTGTTAATAAACAACTATTCGAACAAATTTTTCATTATTTTCAGATTTAATTTTTAAAGTTCGAATTTTGTAATTTTAGTAATAATTTTATTTACATATTAATTTTATTTAAAAAATTATTTTATGGAAAGAAAGAACATTTATTTAATTCAAAACTTAGTTAAAACTATTTACTTTATTTAAATTTTAATATAAAAATTTGAAACGATTTAATATTTTTAAAGTTTTTAAATATCTTATGCTGTACTTTAAAATGCAAATTATACTCGAATAATTATTTATCGTGAACATCTAAAATATCAATTTTCCATCTGGGTGGGAGAAACGCATTTCCAAATATTAAACTCAACATACAAAATTCAACAAACCAATTTCAACATACCAAATTTAAAATATTCCTCACATAAAAGATTAAGGATTTATATTTAATGCTTTCAAAAGTTTAGGTAAATTAAATAAAAATCTCAAAAGCCTTTGTCACATGCTTCTACAAAATTAATCGTTATAGACAATAAAACAATTAATATTAAAAGTAATATGTGTGAAATAACATTATGAACGTCAATACGATATTTAAAAAATTCACATAAAGTTAAAAATTTTTGAATTTGTTAAAAAAATTTAACTATTAAAATCAAACTGTGAAACTTATTTTGAAATAAGTATCAAAAATATACCTCTGCCGTTTGAATTCCATATTGTTGAAAGAGTTGTTCATAAAGAGACATTAGACCGCTCATACCTGCTGCTGCACAAGCCCGCGGGTCAATATGACGACCCATTTCTAAACTTTCGTGCATAGGTTTCAAAGTTTGTTTAATAGACATAGTCATTTTTGCTTGATGTAATAATTTTTGTTTTCCGAAAGCAACTGCACCGCTGGTTACCAAAATCAGCTCTTTACCCTATTTTTATAAAAACATTTTAATTTAAAAAAAGATTTTGAAAGTTTAATCGTTTTGTCTCGATCATGTTAACAATACTTTGTACATATCATATTTAAATATTAAAAAGTCTAATATTATTTTTAATCGTTGAATGTTAAAAATTATTATTATTATTATCATAATTATTAAAAAATAAATACAAACGATAACAAATAAAATATCTTTTGTTATTACCTTATGATGATTAAAGAATATCAAAAAATATTTTATTAAAAATCTTTTAAAAGTGTTTTTAGGTATACTCATTCGAATAATATATTTATATATTAATATATATGATCTGAGAGATTTCTTTATATTTATTTTTCATAGTTTAAAGCATATTTTGTCGTTCACTTTTTTGTTTGATGAAAATGTTTGAGAACGCTAATGGACAACTTTACCGAAATGAATATCTATTATCATATGATGATGTTTAAAGTTTGGAAGAGAGTTGTAAAATTTTAACTATTCTTGGCTGGAAATTATTTTTTTGATTAATTATTTGAATAATTATTTTTCAACTAATTATTTAAAATTGCATTAATTATTTACAACTGGAAAATTAGACATTTGGAAGGCTATGTTAGTTAAACATTATTAGAGTCAAATTTTCAAAACCTTTGGTGTCAACAAAATCATTTAATATGTCATAACAATTGTGTAATAATGAATCTGGAATAACAGGGAAAAATAGAAATGTGCTCATATCCATTGACAACACACCAATGTTATATGAAGAAAAACAAAAAGGAGATTCGATTGTGTTTGGATCTCAGACTTCAACCAGGTCATAGAAAAGACGGTAATCATCAGGCTGAACAATGATAAGATGATGTACTCTCTAGCTCTATTGATCTAGGTAATTAGTATTACCAATTAGAATAAGGCTAATTTTAAAGATTGAAATAGCTTTTTCCAATAAAACTTAAAAATTTAGCTATAAAAGAATGCAATTTGGTATTGTTTTTGATTATGTAATCATTGTCAAACTTTATAAAAAAAGTTACTCAAAATTATCTAAACTGTTTTATAAGATTTATTAAAGTGCAGGTGATACTCTGTATTGATCTAAATCTTATTTAAAAGCATTTGATCATTCGGAAAACGCATTGAAATTTTCACCAGTTCTTTGTGACCCAGATAATAAAAAGGATAATATATTAAATACAAGTAAATGAAATTGACACCGTTTTGAAACTAAATAATTTAAATGGTGAAGTACTAGTGTTTGCATATGAATTAAAATCCATGAAAAAGGTAAAATAAAGAATTAGTAGCAATCTTCTATTTCCTGCTGTACTTAAAGCGCTATTTATACGAGAAATTATTCAGGTGGAAAATAGAGCATTAATCTTTTGCTTGATGATGACTACCATAATTGTATACGTTCTTTTCAAAAATTCTTTTATTTGATTAAATTATACAATTAAAAACATTGGTACTATAAATATACTTGTAAAGATAAATAGATGCTTCATGAAAAACGAATCCAATTTTAGGTGTCTTTTAGTTATATACAAATTTATTATTTTAAGGAATTCAAAATTATTATATATAATTAAATAACATCAAAAACTTTTGTTATTTTGTAATCTTTAAATATTTTAGATCTTTGGGATTTAACATTTATTCGATAAAACTAGATATTAACTTCAATTGAAAATATTTCTCTAAAATTTATAAAAATGAGTTTGAATTTTTAGTTTAGTGAAATGTCGAAGTAAATGACGAAGTCTCAATTTGACTAAAGGTCAGTTTAGTGAAATGCCCTAAAATTATATAAATAAAAAAATGTCAGAAAAAACTTTTTAAATTTTTTTATAATAAAAATTAATATGAGAAATAATAGAATCAATTTATTCTAACTTGCTGACTAATTTCAGATATTTGTTCAACAATTGAAGCTAATCTTCCTAGAGCGATTCCACATTCATCAAGTCTGGTAATTACAGCGCTTCCCAGTTTTACTACAACTCTTTTACAGTCCTTCAAATCCGATCTATTCGCAGCAACACGCATTAATTGTGCTGAACTTGTAAATGTGTTCAATTTCAAAACATGAGGAATTTTTTTAACAATATTTGATGTTCTGAATTATTAATTAACTCCATTAAATATTGATTAAAAATACCTTAACATTTCCGATAGAATTTTTTAAGTCTTCAAAATGTTGCAGTTATCGTAATTATGTTCGCCAAATATTAAAACAAAACAGTGTAGTTTAAATAGAAAAGAATAAATTTGTAGTTTCAATTTTTACTGTGTATTAATTTTAATCATTGACATTAATCCATTTTAATCATTTCAGTAATTATTTACTGAAATATAATTTGAAAAATAAATTATATTGAATTTTTGATTAATTACTGATTATTAGTGTATGGTATTCACACAATTTTTTTCAGTTTTAACGGAATGAAAATAAAAGTTTACGAGTTATTATTATTTTTTTTAATCAATTTCAAATGACGACAAGAGATATTTCATTTCTTTATTTCTAAATAAAAATTAATATAAATATAAAGGATGACTGTTAATTTTAAAATAAAACTAGTAAATCAAAAAAAATTTATATCCATTCTTTATGCTGCAGAACTCTACTTGGCCAACAGAATTTTTTTAATTATTTATTGTTTTTTTGAAAATAATTTTTAAATTAAAATTTTTATAATGAAGTTAACTTACTTTCAATTTTTAATTCTCTATACATTTTACAATGGATGAGAGGTGTATCTGTTAGTGTTCTTGTGAATATTTTTTTCTCATGTGAAATTGATAGTTGAGTATTCGAATCATTTAAGGAGAAAGATTTTTTGCAATTTTTTGATGTTTTTTATTGCATTTTTGTTTAATTTATAGAAATTTTAATTAATAAAATATGTTTTCAAGAAAACAATAACAATTTGAAAAATATATGTCGACCAAGCAGAGTTTTGGCCGAATAAAGCATGAATATAAAAAAATATTTTTGATTTACCAGTTAGATTTTAAATTGGTTTACTGAACTTTATTTAATTTTCAAAATATTTATTTGAATAATATAAACTACTTAAAATTTATAAGTAGATCTTTTTAAACTAATATTGTTGAAGAATTCCGATTTAGCCATTTTTTCCTAATTATATATATATATATATATATATATAAAGAAAGTTAATAAAAAGAATGGAAAAATTCTTAATTATTAAATTCGTTTTATTGTATTAAATAAGCTGAAAATTTATATTTGTTTTCACTTATAATTTGATGATATATATAAATTCATCGATATTTGTAAAATACTATTAAAAATATAATTATTTATACTAAAAATGTTTCAGTATTAAATATATAAAATGTGCATAAAAATTCAAAATATACGACTCAACATAACTTAATCACAACTTAAATAACAAAAATAATTCATGTAAAATTGTTTTTATACAATCGAATAGGAATTTTTCTATAAATTTATTCGAATTTTTTCTGGCACTCCCATTTCTTTTTAGAAATGGTATTCAGCCTACAGGCTCTTTAGAGGGTCCACCAAAACTTAAGTCCTAAGGCCCCCCCGATAGGCCTCCAACAGAGTCATTCACTTTCTGCCTCTGAGCAGTCGGTTTGCTAGTGATGAAAGACCAGCCATGGAACTTGGTACCATGACCGTACATGCCTTTGGCTGTTCCGGTGGTCGCGTATCATTTGCGAAATGGGCACTGAAAATGTCTTTTAGTCTTCATGTCAGTTAGTCGGTAGTCTCTGTGGGTTTCTTCACGATCTCTTCATATACACAGTTGTGTCCGGCAAGTGAGAATTTGATTGGTTGGTTTAAGGTTTGTTTTCTGTCGGTGTTTCCGAGTTGTCTGCTCTCTGATGTTCTGGCTCTTCTGGTTGTTCTTTGTGATTCTTTTGGATGTGTTTCTTCAACTACCCTGCACAAGTGTATTCATTTGGGCAGTGAGGGCATACGAATCTTCCCTTTTTTCCCTTTTGGGTTTTTGCGTTAACTGTTCTGATGTTTCTGTTGCCTTGATGGTCTGTTTGATGTGTTGTTTGAGAAGATGCTCTGCTCCAATGTGGTCTAGTCTCAAGTATCTGTCAAACTCCTTGATCTCAGCGAACGCTTTAAAACATGATTCCATTGGGCAGTCGTGCAGTCTAAATCTTGGTAGGGTTAGTCTCATCCTTTCTCTGTTGTCTCCATCTAGAACAATTTTCCTTGTATGAATGATTTTCTCAATTTTTGCATTCACAGTTAATAAGTCTTCATTTTGGACTGCTCTGCAAAAATCATCAAATTTGAACTGGTCACCAAACATGCATTTCAAGTAAATTTTGAGACATTCTACCAGGTGCTGCTTTTTTCTTCAAATCACTTTCTGTCCTCTGAAAATTTCACATTGATATATATTTTTCACGTTCTCTGGACAATCACTCAGTTCCAGTTTTGTATGGTAGGAAAGTCATCTTTTTGCTAGGATACCTATTGTATGTGGTAAAGCAATATCTCAAAGTTCCATCTTGATCTTCTCTGTCGTATGTACCCCTAGTACTCTTTGTAGTGCCCTACTTACTGATACTGTGGGATTATTTTATTTGCATGTTCTTTGATTTTTGTGTTTGGTTTTTGAGTGTTTTTGTAACTCGTTCGTGTTTGATTTGTGAGTTTTTTATTGTTGATGGTATCACCGAATGATTGCTTATTTCACGTGTGATTTTTGTTATTCTTTTATTTGCGATTTATATTCAAATTACCCTACTTTCGAGGAATCATCGAACAGAGAGTATTTGTATACGCCAATTTATAAAATTAAAACCAAAGCAATCATGTTATTTTTCCTATGAATTACAATATTATGTTGAATCAACTCTATATAAAACTCATATTGTGATTATTCAGTGATCCAAATTATAAAGATAGGAATTGAAGATATCCAATTTTAGAAAGTCGTAAGAAGGAAAAAGTTTCAAAAGTACTGTCAAAATGTGAAGAAGTTGGAAACCAGATTCAAAGATTATCAGATCAAGAGTCAGTAAAATTAGAAGAATAAAAAAAATGAAATTAAATAAAAGTGCAATAAACAATAACGCCATAACACCGTAGTTAAATAATATAAAAAACTGATTATAATTATATTATACTACCGACCAAGCATTTTCCTGAAAAATCGGTTCGTAAAGGAATTTTCTGCAAACCAATTTATCAATATTCCCCCTGAAAGTGCTTCTCTTCATGTAATCTATTTTCTCAAAATCTTGCGGTGCAACCGAATGATTCTCTGACTTTTCAATCGATATTGTTACAACAGAAGACCGTTCCTTTGAAACCTTTAAACAACAAACACAAATCGAAATCGAGATTTATCTGTGCTGTTCTCTCTCTCTCGTATGTGATTTTTTTGTGTTGAATTAAAAGAGTTTTTTGTTGATCGTTATTTTTCTCTTGACATAATTGTTTTATTTTCTCGAACACTAAATTAGCCTAACGCAATTCCGTGATATATTGAGTTGGACTAGTTTAGCTTTGTTGACAACTTTTATTTTATAGTAAAAATAGAGATTTGACAGAACTTCCCAATTTCTTTTTTTTTACACTCTTCTGGTACATAAGTTGTGGAATGCTGTCAGCATTTGAACATGATCGACGTTTATTCTCCAGTTTTTGTTCTCAACTGTTGTAGTAGACCATCGGAAATACATAGCAAAAAATGATGTTTATTTTGTTCTTGAGAGACGACTTGTTGTTCTTTAATACTGGCTTTAGTGTTCTCAATTTCTTTGTACCTTTCTGAACTCTTGATCTGATGTCTTTCTCTGAACTTCCTATGCAATCGATTATTGAGCCAAAGTAACTGAACTAATCCACCCATTCAATTCCAGTCATGAGTTCTCTTTCTGCCCACGCACATATAGGTCCATTGAGATTCATGATCTTTGTTTTCCAAATGCTGATCTTCAGTCATACACTCGAGAAAACTGTGTTGAGTATTTTGAAATTTCCCTCTATATTCCTGTAATCCTTGTCCAGTAAGCACAGGTCATCTGCATAAGTTAATATGTTTAATGTTATTTCGTTTCCTTTACCGCAATTGATTCTGACACCACCAGATAGTCCTCCTTGCACTGCAGTTTTCACAGCATAATCGAATACCAAGTTAAATAGTAAAGGTCCAAGAACATGGCCCTTTCTCCATACTGAACACACTTTTCCTAATACTACCTGCAAAATCCTCGTGAAAATTCATTATAAGATCCAGTATGTGACCCTCTATTCCAATTACTCTAAGGAAATCCCATAATACTTGTCTTGGTACGTTCTTGAATGCATTTTCGAGGTCGATGAATATTATGTATATTTCTTTGTTTCGGTATCTTGCATCTTCTTAAACTTAACGTAAAATTCCAACCGCAAGTGCTGTAACTCTTTTGGCCTAAATTCAAATTTTCAGGAATCCAGTATTGATTCAAGATGTGGTATCAATCTGTTCGCATTAATTCTTGCCATGATCTTTACTCCTACGTCCAGTAGGAAGATTCCTCTGTAGCTATTTAAGTCCTTTTTCGAACCTTTACCTTTGTAATTAATTACGACCTTCGTTCCTCCAATGATAAATTCAGTCTTCTTTCTTTCAGCGTTCGCTTTTTCTTTTTCAATGATCTCTTCTAGCCAATTAGAGAACTTATTCGAATAATACTTTTATCACTCAATACAATTTTAAAATACTCAAAATTCTCAAAGAAAATCAATTGATCAATCAGTTCAATAACGATATATTGAGTATCTTTGATCTTTTAATACGGAATGAAATTGGTAATTTTAATCAACGCATTTCAAAGTGCCAGAAATATTTTACAAAAAATCATGAAATAAGAATTAACTATATCATCTGTTGAGATAAGATGAGATTTGAGTCCTCCTATTTCCGGTGGATTGAGGAAATTATAGATACGATTTTCATACACAAAACAATATTATTGATTTTTCAAAACAACCAAATAAAACATGTTTTTCGAATGTAAACAAATGACATCCTATCAATCCAGTCAGAATTCATTTGGATATGGGCCCTTTCCAGAGAGGATCGAATTAACAAAAATAAAATGTTTCATCTTTTTGAAATTTTTGAATAACTTGTTGTAGTGCTCTAGGTAATTTAACTACAAATTATTGTGAAAAACATTCAAATACGTGAAATTACTGTGAATTTAAAAGAAAAACATTTAATTAAAAAAATGTATATTTGTATAACAAATACTTGATGTATTAATTGTTGTTTAAAAAAAATTTTAAATGAGTATGCTTTGAATTATATGTCGTATCATTTCAATTGTGTCATTCTCGGTTAAATTGAAAGTTGATAAACAAACTCCGAATATTACAGACTCGGTCACAGAAACTATTGAATTGGAAGACATTACTCACGATTCAGAAATAAAGCCCCCGTTCGCCGGGGCAGGATGCCGGAGTCCATTCGAATGCCCGGAGACGCCGTGGTTGAACGAGGGCTTTGTACTCAAGGAACAGAGCGACTCTCCGACTTCGATGCGATGTCCTATCGGGTTTCTCGGCCGATGTGACCCCTAATAGTTGAGTTCCACGAATTGGAACTGACCCTAGTCATCA
Organism: Girardia tigrina; assembly: GCA_001938485.1. Lineage (NCBI taxonomy): Eukaryota > Metazoa > Platyhelminthes > Tricladida > Dugesiidae > Girardia > Girardia tigrina. The sequence goes on from MQRK01088199.1 coordinate 14,750, forward strand.
GGCAGACCATACTTGTTTTATTTTATAAATAGTTTAGTTAGTAATCAATCTCCATCGAATGATAACAAATTTGAAGTAACATAAAATTTTGTTGCAAAATATTTATATTGACTCTAAAAATTTTCTTTATTATATTTGTTTACCTCATATTTAGAACTTTCAATTTTCGAAGTAATTGACGATTGCGTACTGGTTGAGTCAACATGAGGAACAATCATTTATCGCAATATTTGATCATATATATGTCACAGTATTTGTCTTAATAATTGTGTAATTGATTTAATTGAAAAATAATAAAATTAATCGATTCCTTCATTTATTTTATTTTTTCACCAAATATTATAGAACTCCTATTTGTTCTATAATTAAGTTATACAAGTAATTTTTCGATTATTATTCGAATAACTTGAAATACGTAATCTTAAGTGAATATCAAAATTGTTTCTGTTCCTTTATTACAGAGAAACAAATATTAAGACATGTTTCACAGAAAATGTTGTACTCATGACTGTCGTTATAAATAAATTGATAGTTCCTATGGCTGCATAGGTCGTAGCATTGGTCAACATTACTTTCCGTTTCATAAATTTCAGTCGATTGATTTTCGAAAAATATTCTATAAAATGTGAGTATCTAAATTTTTAAATGAAATAGAAAATTTAGAAATTAAGTCTAACCAACGAAAGAATTAATATTTTCATGTTAGTACAACAATACATAAAAGGAAACACTCTGAAAATTAATTATATTTTTAGAGAAAATAATATATTAATTTGAAATCGATTTTATTAATAAAAATGCCGAATTAAATATTATTTTATTAAATTATATTACTTAACTGATGCTGCATTACTTAATGATATTACATTTTCTGACCAAGTTCTGTTTGAATTTAAATATCAGAATATGACATTAACTTTTGCATTTATTATTACATTTATGCAAAATTTGGATTTCTTCATGTCTAGATATAATGGATTTTTCGAAAGAAATAAATATTTTTTATATTTATGCAACATTAAATACCTATATTGTCCAATTTAAAAAGAATTTCTTTGATGTGGCGATTATAACTGTGTATACCTTTGTATTACTATTTTTCAGATGTATAATATTATTTGTTGAAAATAGAGTGCCTTTAATCTTTATCAATGGACATGTTTGGATAATTAATAATTAATTGTTTCGCAAGCTCTGAAAATTCTTGGTCCAACCTAGGCGGGAAGACGGAGAATTCTAACGGGGTATATTTTTGTGCCAAAGTGTGTGGTCAGAACTGCACTGTCGAGGCTTTTTATTAAAGTGGTTTGCATTCTCCAAACAATTCCTCAAATTGACGCTCAGACTCAGAACATAAACCATAACAGTTCATATGCCTCAAATACAGTGACAAACCAATCGTTAAATAATAATAATTTTACTTGCGACAGTATGAATCTTTTTTTATCTGCTCCCAAACAACCTCTGTCAACTCAAACATCGACAACCAGTTCTAGATGATATATGATATAATTACATTTTATCGATTTCTCTCTTAATTAATATGAAATCACTGCGAAATAAATTAAAGCATATTTCTGATTCATTTACTACATTTATTGTGTACCTTTAGTAGTGGAACATTATTAAATCCGAATCTTT
>MQRK01088238.1:367-42973 GCA_001938485.1 Girardia tigrina
TTTTTTACATTAAATTTCTGAAATCTTATTTTATCATATCTATAACAATATTTTACGGAATTTAATTGTTTGTTTAATAATTTGATAAAATACAAAAATTTTATATTTTATGAACGTTCCCAACACCACAAATAATTCAGAAAGTGTAATCTGTGAATGTATAAGTCAGCCTAATGGAGGCTCTGAATCAAAATGTGCAAGATACATATTTATGGTGGCACGAAAAGGCTTGTTATTTCCTCATTGTTATGTCAGAAAATATTTATTTATACCTGCTACCAGTGTTCCTTCTGAACGTGTATTTTTAGTAACAGTGCAACAGAATTGTTAAACAGCTAAAACTGTCGAACTACTCACTTTTTTAAACTGTTCATTTAGGAAAAAAGTTTGTCACCTTATCTGTATTATTATTATTATTGTATTTGTATAATAAAACTATAATTAGCAAGTAACTTAAAATTTATTGTTCAGTGTTTCTGAAAAATAAAAAACTATTTAATATTTTCATAAAATAACAGTGTTTTCTTTAAATAATTTCAGGGTACGGTGCACCAGTTCTCAAAAATCATGGTACGTTCAGTCCTACTTTTTTTCAAATTTCGATTTATACAATCACCCATTCGAAAATAAGTTAACTGAGATATATTATTTAAGCAAAAATTAAATTCAGATAATATTTTAACATGTTTTCTTCATGCATAATTAATTTCAAATTTTTCTTTGCAGATTTGCGATTCGGCTTCTGGCTTCGAATTGTAAATTTTTAGTTGTTGTGGGAGGAACAAATGAACACAAAAATTATTATTATTATGAGATACCATGCAAAATTAAATAAATAAATAGATAAATAAAAAATTAACTTGATAGTTTAATTTCGTAACCTTTTAACGACTATTTTTATCCAATTATTTTTACATTTGCCTTTATGGTATGAAATATAAAATATAGCTCCACATTTAATTATGAATGATTTATAGTCCTAAGTCCATAAATCTACTTGTCACATTTTAATTCATTTTCACAAATAAAAGTTATTTATTATTAATTGTATCAAATTTATTTTAGTTCGAAGTCCTATACAGAAAATCATTATTTTCAAATTTATTGATTTAAAATATACTAATTATTCACATAATTACCTAATTTTAGAATATAATTTTAAAATCCTTATATCTTAGTTACTTGAGTTACGATGTTGTCAAATATGGTGATAATTTAAATACCCATTATTAAAGGGAAAATTATCTATGTCTATTTTAATATTTACATGAAATAAAATTAGAAAAAAATATTTAAGATTTAATCAATTTAACAGCTGATCTTAACAAAACATTTTTGCTCAACAATTTAACTACCGTTGCCTTGAGTTCAAACAACCGATAGATACTGCCAGAAGTTGGACAATGGAACCTTTGTTCTCAACTGTTCATTTGATAAAAGGACAACATGCATCTAGAAAAATATGAAACTGGGCAAACTCGGTATTACATTTTTTTGGGTTACGATAAGACAAAAAAGCAAAACAATGGTTTCAGGAAATCATAACAACGAGGTTAAACTGGAGATCGATATTAATGGAGAGAAACTGGAACAAGTTAAGAGTTTCAAATACTTAGGCTATACTATCACAGAGAATGGGGGAAGTGAAAAAGAAATAAGAAGCCGGATTGGTATTGCAACAAGTGCAATGATTAAGATTAATACAGTTTTTAACATCAAAGAAATTCATCTCAAGAGCAGAATATAGATTACTAAGGCTATTGTGATATTGTGACTTTGCAGCTATTCTAAACCCAGTCCAAACACGCAATCCAAATTCACAATGTAGCGGTACGACAGCATATAGTATCATGAGCTGTCATTATATTGTATGTATACATTGAGCATTGATAATGAGTAGGGCCGCTTTTTTTTCGTGACTCAAAATCACATTTTTCGCGATCGTGGAATGTCATATTTCGCGATTTTTCGCGATAATGTCACTTCTAGAATATATACTTCAAGATACCAATTATTATAACTTAACAACAACGATTATTAACACTGAAAAATGTTTTTTAAAATTTCATTTTAAAATAATTTGCCAATTTTATTAAATAAGTATGTCAGAGTTGATTAACAGTGGGAACAATACCGCCACCCTTAACATGATCTCCTTAAAAAATTTTCAATAATAGGTTTCCAGTTTTTTCAGTGGGATGTTGCAGACAGAAAAAAACCGTCACCACTCTGCAGATGTTTTCTCGATATATCTTTGCCGACTCATGTCACTGAAAACAAAAGATTGCCGTCTGTTTTGTCGGTGGTTCGAATCCAATTTCTAAAGTTATACAGTGCGTTCCAAAAGTCAGTTCGCACCCATTGAAATTTTGATTTATGCTATTTATTAAATTTTTTAATTTGTTTAAATGCTTTAATTTAAATAATTTTAGTAAAATTTAAAATTGAAATATCAAGACCATCTTTTTTTAAGATGAATTAATTAAATGTCTATCTTTTAGATTCAATGACAACTCGAAATATAGATATAAAGTTTAGGATTATTATTGTAGAATTAATGAACAAGGGTCATTCAACGGGTCGGATACAAGAAATTAGGAAGGTTAGACATGGTATTATTGTTTCAAAGCGGAGCATTCAAAAAATTGTACATAAGTTCAAGACATTAGGTACATATGAAGATAAAAAACGTAGTGGACGATCTTCAAAATTACCAAAACGTTCTGAAAGAATCATTCACCATATATGCTTGAAAAATAGGCGCATGTCGATATGTAAAATAACAGGAGCTTTCAATGCAGCTGGAATGATACATGGATCACGAAGTACAGTGAATAGAATTTTGATAAAGTACGGCTTAAAAAATCATTATGCTGTTTGCAAGCCTTTATTGAATGGAAAGCGACGAAAAAGAAGAGTTGAATGGGCTCGGGATAAACAAAATTGGGACAATATACGTGCTAAAAGTTCACCAGGCCCTGAGAAGATTTTATGAAAAGTTTCTTGACTATGCTTGGAGATCGATTAAGTATGCTCAAAACAGATTTAGTGTTAATAACGCATGCAGCTAGATCTTTGGATTCGGATTATAAGGTTTTGGCTAGTCGAATAGTTAACGAGGCGACATCTTTGGAAACAAGTAATGATAGGACAAAGAAGCTTTTCTCTATGGCAAACGAAAGAGCTTCTGCATTTGATGAGGTTTTGTATCGTGGTCTTCTGATAAATGTTTCTAGAGCATCCACAAATGACTCAAAAAGGTTATTAAAACGAATTATGATATAGTGACTTTCAATCCATCGAGATTCACACCAAGTAATCAGCATGGATTTATTCTTCTTAGATATAAATTTTTTGAGAATGATGTATCTTTTTGCAGAGGTTGAGGAATAACTGCACACTTGGGACATGATGTTTTAAGAAGAGCCAGATTGAGAGTGTGGCTGGCGCAATGGACGTAAATGGCTGTAGGATTAATATCTAGAATTCGGTTTTGAACACCAAACACATATCCTTTCATAACACTGACACATTCGTAACCTTGTTCATGTACATAGCTCATATCGATATAAACATTTATTAGTTCCGTTGTTATGGTATAAATAATTCCCTTGGTCGATTGATCTTCAAATGGTAAAAAATCAAAAAAATCTTCACACGCGTTGTCTTTATCAAACATACCTAAATAAAAAATTATTCAGAAATCACATAATTTTTTTAGTTTATTTAATATTTGTTAGTAAATTTTTAGTTTGGAAAATGTTTTGAATATATTTCGGGGGGGATTCGATCCCTTATATCTTTTCCCCTAGCTACGCCCCTGAAGTTTTTTTTCGAAACAATAATCGAAAAATATTTCTAAGCAATTAAAAAATCTGATGGGCCGTAAAAACAAGTGATACGGACAATGTGTCTCAAGTGACAAGTGTCGATTTGAATACCGATACGTCAGTCAGAAGTTCTATTGTCGATTCGGTTAATGTCAAGATGACTGTAAATATTACTGTTGTTTTGGGCGATTTTTGCAAAATCGATCACAGATTAACCAATTAATGCCAATGATTATGTAATATGAATTTTTCATAATTTTCCATAATTTTCCTAATTTTTCATAATTTTTCATAATGCCTGGTGACAGAGAAACAAAACATGTTCCGTATGTGTTCTGAACCTTCATAGTACACACCTTATCAACGAAACAGCTAAATGCAATGTCTTTACTTTTACAGCCATTATTATTAGCTGGGCACGAATGTTCCCGTTCGGCATTAATGGGTTAAATGTTATAAGATCTGACATCAATTGTATATATTTCAGTGCTAGTATGCCTCAAAAGACTGTGAATTCTAATTGGCAAACGATTACCGTTAATTAAAAATAGATAGATACATTTTCTGTTTACAAACCAATTCAAAATATTTTTCCGTTAAAAAAGATGTAAAACAACTCATACACAAGATATTAAAGATTAGGAGAAGAGGAAGCGTCGTAAAGTCTTACCGTGCAATGGAGTCGATGAATCCAAAAATATTAGTGAGCCTTTGCAGGAATCCGAGTTTGAATCTTCCAGGTACAGTGAGGCTTACAACAAATATATGAAAAATTATGATCCATCAATGGCATCCTCTTATGTAACATACTTGGATTCCAACAATTTCAAATGGATGGATCAACTAGAAGACATCCAAATAGAACAATAAGACTAATTTCCACATCCCATGAAAGGCCACATTAACTCCTTTCACAATCGCCTTTAATTCTGCTAAATTAATATTGAACACATAATCCTTTTTCCGTAGCCAACAATTATCTTCAACCACAATGTGGTTGATTTTCAAACACATGCCGATTACAAAACTATTTGCGTCACAACATACGCGACCTGTTTTTGACTTCTGAGCACTGCATACTCGACCAAATGGATCAGACGCGTCTAACCGTTTCTTGATGTTCATCAGTATCCTGGCACTCGTCTCATCTATCTTTTGGATCCACTTCAATTCGCCCACCAGTCTCTTCATCATACTACATCCGGGCCTCATCTAAACGGCGACAGGAAAATGTCCTATTGCCAGCTCGCACACAAAAACACCTGCCTGTTTGCCATCTCACCGTTCATTTCCTGATGCGTAAAATCTCATTTCCATTTCATCACTCTGTTATTTGAAAACTCTCAATACCGACATTCAACCTCCACACAGTGGCTCAGTCGGTTTAGCCTGCAGCCCAAAATCTTCAAGCGTCTTCAAAACTTCTTGATTGCTAACTTTATTTAAGTCTACGATGATATCCTCCACATACGAATCCACTTCCACCTTTGGTTGCTTGACAAACACAAACTTAGTTACTGTCGCCATGATTTTCGGCACCACGTTTAGAGCAAAACCGAGACAGCAGAACATATACGCGTTTCCTTTAAACCGAACCTCCCGAAACTTTCACAACTCCCATGATATATGTACTTGCATGTTTGCGGTCTTCAAATCTATGATAAACAAGTTGGATCCCATTTGCTGTTATCTCCTGAATTTTTCGGCGCAAAAATCGCTTTCCGCAGAATGACTAGGTACAAATTTATTCAATTCCCTGAAATCCAACCCTGGCCGGACCGTACCTTTATTCAACTGAACGACGGCCATCAACGGAATTATCCCTCCTTCATCTACATCACACTTTCCGAACCAACCTTCCTTGATCCATCTTTCGATTTCGTCGTAAAACTTGATCTGAATCTTCTGTTTAACTGGATACAAGGGTACGTTGTTTTTTAAGGTGATCTGCCCATCTGGTTCGATCAATCGGTTACTGACAGTTCACTTCTTTCCATCAAACCATGCGCCAAAATTCTTATCTACAATCTTGAGCTCCACTGACGTCTCAACAGTGTCCTCATCACGTTCCCTGACCTAAACTTCCTCAGTGCCTTCACTGTCAACACCAATATTGCACACGCTTGCAATTCTCGATAACTTCTGTTCAAACCCAAAAGTTACATTACCCTCAGCTGAACTTCTTGCAACTTCTTTATACCATACGAACTGATCAGCAATTCACACTCCGGCAACTCTTTTACAACTACGCAACTCAAAACTATCTCCTTCCCTCTAAGGTCTACATTAGACTGCCCATTTCCACACCTTGTAGGCTCTTCCCGTTCAATGTCACTATATTTGCATTCGCTCTTCTGAGCACACAAGATCTCACCTGTCTTCGAACAATAATTGGCCTAGTACTACACAAGTCTACACGCATCCGCACCATTCTGCTCTTCATTCCAACATCAAAATCAGGTAACTGTGCATAATGACATGAAAAAACCGCTGCACATAGGTAGTAACTGTCTTTCAATCATTCGTTTTTTTGCAAGATGATTTGCATACTGATCCGCCTTTGTTTGGACATTGATCCGCCATTTAATATCCATCATTACAAATAATATATACTTGTAGCGTTTGTCTCTACAGAATGCGGCTATATGCCCCGGATTGTTGCACTTGAAATACTTTCTGTATATCCGAAGATCCGTAAATTGTTTCCTATCGGTCCGTTCCCCATCATTGCTCGCCCGCTTTCTAGAATCGAAACGATGTCCCCGAATCTGATCGTGTCCCACCATGCACGGTTCCGATTTGATTATTGACCGTGCAATCGCATTTATAGCGGATAGCGGTCAATCATCCACCGAACTAGCTGACTTTATTTGCTGATGTACCGAAATTGGCAGCCACAATATAACTGCACTTTTTATCCATTCTTCGCAATCATTAGAATCAATTACACATACTAACGTTTTTATATCAGCCACGAAAACGTCCACCGGCTCGTTGTCCGCTAACTTCCTGAGGCATAATTTGCTAAACGCCTCACTAGATCAATACAAAATGCCTTCTCCAGTGCGCACCTTAACTCTGAATACTCTCGTTTCATACTCTCTGCTAGCCTGTCATACACGACGAACGCTCCACCGGATAAGAACAGCGGCATAACCGATTATAAATTTTCCGAATTCTGGAGATGGGCCACCAGCTCAAATTTTGCGATCCATTCTGCAAAATCGTCCGTCGTATCGGCTGATCACGTCTCTCAGCTTAATCCTTTACTCGCAGAGATAAACTTTTCATGATAAACAGAAAATTATCAACACCAACGATGAGAAAAAACGATATATTTATTAAAATATAACACACAACACACCCGATTTCAGGATCACATTTTTTTCAGTTCAGTTAAACAATCAAGATTGTCTCCATTTAATTTCCTTAATCATTTTCCTCACCACATTTATTTTGAGAATATTAAAGCCAGAGATTAAAAGTATTGAATTTAATGACTTATTAATAATTGTCAATATATTTATATAATTGAAGATAAATTATGATATTGAGGGAGAATAACGAATTCGTAATAGGAATTGATAATCTATTATTTTAATAGAATAAAAAATGTTATTTGATAAACGGAAATTCAATTAGCAAACAAAAAAGCTTCAAGCAATTATTATAATCATTATCTTATAAATGAGACTAATTTTGAAAATAAGTTCTGATAATAATTGATTAAATTATTAATAATGCTTTATAAAAAAATAATTTTTTGATTGATAGTTATTGTTGTTGAACGGTTCTTTTATTATATTTTGGGTAATTTAATATGTTCAATGGAACTCATTAAAATTGAAAAGGAATCAAACTTTTAATGTGACTCTCATCACTCTCGAAGTAATAAGTATATGAAAAAGAAAATTGTTAACCGATATAAATATGTATATTAATATTACATTTATAGAATCCAGATACATTACACAAAATAATTATAAATGTGATTATGTGAACTTAAGCTTTCTATTTCGTTGACTGTTTCAAAAGAAAATAAATCAACTTCCAGATACTTCCAAAAAATAATTTCTTATAAACTGATTTTTTCTCAATTTTTAACGAAATAAACATTACGCAACTCTACTAACTTATTTCCACCAATCAAGACTGGGGTGAAGGACCGATTGGCGGCGGCCAGCACCTCTTAGATGTGCCGGAATTTGGCATCCGATAAGATCGCCGTATCGGTTTGACGGTGTCGGTGTACCGATCGGGTCCGGTGACCATCGGTCGATACACCATCGGATGTCCATGAATCGACTCGCGGCGGTTCTGAGTCGTGTTTCGATCAGTCGATCGATTTGCGTTTTATCTGTGTGTCGGTAAGAATGGTGAGAAAAAATCAGAAAGAAACCAAGTCATTCAAGTACTCTCACGATTTATTTGATTTAAAAAGAAAAACAAAACATTAACATTTAAAAGTGTTACCTAATTTCTATATTTTTTGATTTAATTAAACAAATTTAGTTTTTTTTCAACATCAGTCGTTTGACCGAAGCACCATAAAGACGATCAAATCATCTGAGTTGACAATCACTAAACTTTCCATTATGATGATAACACAAGGGTGGATCCAGGGGGCTAAAAGGAGTAATTACACACCTAGAATCTCCAATTTAAACATAGAACAAGAAAGTGGGATTGAAAGCTTAGGCAAAGAAACTCAAATTTATTGGTTCGAAACGTTTTGTTGTTTAATTATAACTTTCTGAAGAGTTCAATAATCTAATTAGCCCAAAGGTCATTCTACGTAAATTATTTTGTTTAGATACCTTACAAATGTAAGAAGATTCCATAATAACTAATTAAAGAAATACAAAATAGAAAATATATATTTAAGATTTAAAAATTACACGTTTTGTTCATATTATTTAAACAAATTCAAAAGATTAATTAAAATATTTTGGATCTGTTATTATAATATATTTAGTATAATAAAGAAAATATAGATCACATATAATTATTTATCCTCACAACAAGAAAATACACTAAGATTTCATACCAAACGTTTACTCTTACTTAAGTAAAAATTCTCAATTCTGCTACACTGTTCTTTCCATATTTATATATTAGGGAGCTACAACGCAGCCGCGTACCGAGACACATTTTGTGGGGGGCCCATACTATTATTAAGGGGCAAGTAATTCTCGTGTAATAAATGAATACTTTTTGAAAACACACAATTTGAATGTTTAAATTTCGAATGATCAAGGAAAACAAAATAGACCTTTTATTTGGACATTATTTTGCGGTATTATTGTCTATATGAAATGATTTTCGCACATTTTCCGAAATAAAGACAAAAATCAATTACAGGAGCTGCATATTTTATTATGTTTACACGATGGACAATTGAGAATAAAGGGAACAGACAGTCAGACAGATTTTCTATAACATAGGATGAGTGTAGGAGTATACAATAGAAATAATACAGCAATTACACACGGAAGTAATAAATTGTATGCATGAGATATTAATGTGACTCAAAATAACTGCAGTCGACGATTTTCATTTCATTAAACCGTCGAAGAAAGTCATCAGATTTGATGTTATTAGTGATGTCACTTTCAAACTAGAGCAATAGAAGGTTTACTTTACGAGAATGGGTCATAGATATACGAAAGGGAGTTAGAACACGAGATAAAGTACTAAAACTCGCTTCACACGTGATAGTTGAAGCACCGAGTGTGAGTACCGAAGCTGCAAGACGATACACAGATGGAAATGCCTCTTTGTAAGAACACAGTTCTTGCACTAATTGATGAACGTTTGTCACAGTACTAGTCCTCTTCAATATGAATATCTTTGCAGTTTCAAACTCATGTTGGGTTTTGCTTAGGTCCATGCCACACAAATTCGCTAATGTCTTTAGCTCTTCAATATTTAAAAAGTTTTGATGATTAGTCTTTAAACATGCATGAGACTTGTAAAGGTTCCTGGTACTGACACTGAACCGCTTTGTTAATTCCAGGAGAGTCCTGTCAACGACTTCGTAATACATCTGGCGATATGCGCATCTCATAGACAAGTACTGGTGTTCTGACTGTCCTACAGATTCCAATACAACGAAATTCTCCAATTGTAAGTTCATCTTAGTTCTTTCTGTTTTCAGTCTCGGTTCCATATCAATATAACCTTCAAATTTCTCAAAAAGAACTTGGAATTCCTCTTCATTACGGAGGCTGCGAATGCGCTCTATGAAGGCATCCATAACATCACATGCAGATGAAAGATCCATTGCTTGACTCTGCAAGCTATTGTTGGCTGGTTCGAGGATGGTCAGCAACGAGAGAACCATGTGTGCAATTAACTGAAACTCCACTTCATTGACTCGATGCAGAAGTCCAGTAGCTTCCAACTGAATATCAATGGAAAAGTGAGAATCTCTATTAGAGTAGAGCTCAAGCAAATCCACAACTATATCATAATTTGTTGTTATTGCTTGTGTAGTCTGTAGGTGTCCTGTCCAACGATGTTCCATTCGCCTGTTTGGCGAACACGGCGTCTCCAACTTGTAAATCCCTCGTCTACACAACTCCAGTGTCTTTTGGGAGCTGGTCCGCGAAATCAACCGGAAGCGGCAATCGCCACCGTTGTGCAAGCACTGTGGATGCCGGAATCACGCCCGTCAAATTTGGAGTGGCGTTGTACCACGTTACCATGTCGTGGATAGGCTTACCACTTCGCGCCGCCATGCGCTTGATGATCCGATGGCAGCGTTCAACGATACCGTTTCTACTAGGTCGATTCTCGCACCGAAACCGCATTTCGACACCCATTTCCAAAACCAATCGTCGGATTGCCGCTCCGCGATGTGTCGTGAAATTATCTAGTAGAAGCTCTTGTGGGGGACCGAGTTCATTGAACGCCGCTTTCAGAGTGGCACATAAATCTCCATCGCATTGTGAAGAGATCCTTCTCCAAACAGAGAACCACTCTGGTCCACAATCAACTAGTGTCATTTACTTTCTCTCAGATGTGTATGTCACGTCCATGGCGAGCCGCTTCCATGTTTCTTTGATGCCCAGTTCACCTTTCTCCCACTTTACCGGTGACGGATCGATTGATGCGCACTGAAGATATCCTTTCACCTCCACTTGCACCTGCTTCTCAGTTATTCGCCATGTATCCCACAATTTCGTCGCCAAGAACATTATCCGCTTCACCCCGAAATGCTGGAAAGCATGGAGCACCTGCAGACGATTTATCGGCTGCCCCTCTCCCTCCATCGTTATTGCCGCCACATTCAGTCGATCCTTTGCCGCTATCAGCCAGTGAGGCAAGCAAGTAAGGTGATCCGCTCGGTTCTCTGTTGAAATGACCAATTTCCACTCCACCCGAAGCTGCTCCTCTTAGATAGTCTACTTGATTGTACAGATGCGTCGCTTTACGAGCAGCTCGCTCATTCCACTGGATCTGACCGGTACATCGCCCCTCGTAGCGTTTGTCAACCACCGGAACACAGTAGCGGAGTTGGTTATAATCTTGATATCTTTTAATCTCCACGACACTGCTGCCTTTATTGCCTCATTAGTCGCTTAAATTTCTGCCAGGTTGATGTGAGAGGCGTTATCCTCCTTGCGAAGCCACGATGCATCCTTGATCACCGCTCCACCTATCTCTATAAAGATAGCGGTCGCGATCAAACTTGCAACACACCACACTCAACCGTATTTTCGGTTGGGTACTTCTCACTTGCCGTTCACCGGGTCTTCGCTGACGAGCCGTGCTGGCAATTTCTGCGCGATGTCCACTACACGTGGTTCTACTGTATCGTCCCACCTGCCTCGACAGGTCAACCTTTTAAAGAAACTACATGCCGGCCTCAGCCAACCGCCGACAGGAAAATGGCCTAAGAACTGACCGACCAATGAAAAAAGCTTCCTTCGTGTCAGGCCGTCCAGGAAAGTCGGTGCATTGCCATCTCGGTGCCAGCGTAGTTTACCGTCAGTCTTCCGTACCGAAAGTCAAAGCACTCTACCTCCATTTATCTTTACCGGAGGTTTTGTTTCAAATCCGAAACTATCGAAAACCTGCATCACGCGTTCCGCTGATACTTTGCTGCTGTCAATCATGATTTCATCATATTACGCGTCTGCAGCTTCCGCAATTTGTGGATTCGACCCGAGCACGTGGTCCATGATGCGCCTAATCATTTTTGGTGCCGCGTTCAAATCAAAGCCCAGTCGCGTCAGGCACCACGTCTTCCCCTCGTGGTGGATCACTTGATAGGGCCACAGGCTCGAGTCAACCTTAATTTGTAGATATTCCCGTCTCAAATCGATTATCTCGAACGATGACCCAATCTTCTGCCACCTGCACATCCTTTCAGTGCACACCAGGCTTTCTGTGATGTCACTGGATACGAACCCGTTTAAGGCTCTGTAGTCTAGCACCGGTCGCACCTTCCCCTTGATCGCCTGAACCACCGCCATCAGAGGCCAAATAGCCTTTGCTTTGCCATTAAAGGAGATGAGCCACCAGTTTTTCTTCCATTCAGACAACTCATGGCTCACTTCTTCTTCGTACTGCTTGGCCGACGCGTATGTGGCCGCTCCATGAAGTGACTCTGGTGGTTCCTCACCGCTCTTCCACTTCTATAATGTTGTCCATGAGTGGCCATCAAACTCGGCAATAAAATCAGAATCGTCAATCCGTGTGCGGGCCGGTTGCTTCGCTCTGCCCACCGCTGACTGATGTTCGATCCGTCCAAACTTTAGGCTGCCGCCTCTGCCTGACAAACACGCCCCCAAGTTGGTTGATCTCGGCCATGCCGAGAAGTACCCCTGTCCTCGACCCGATAAATTCTTGTACCACTAGAACACGGCATTCGATCCTCTTTCCGCTGCACTGAATCGACAGGTTCGCTCTGAATTGCACGCCCGCCGCAAAACCGTCCATCATCCGGACAACTACTTCAACTCTGACCAGCTTTGCCGACGGGACAAACGCCTTCGCTACGACTGACGTCAAACATCTCGTGTCGACCATTGTCCTTACAGTCCTTCCACACACGTTTACGAATAAAAGTCATGCGTCACCGAAACCAGCCTTCCCACCCGCGCAATAGTGGGCACCTGCTATTCGCTTCCCGCTCGGTTGGTTTTGCGCTGCGACCACCTCTTTGCAATGTGGCTCACCCAACCACAGCAGAAGCATCTGTGTTCGGTTCGCGGTTCGATCGGTTGTATTATGAACGCTTCGCCTCCCGGTCGCACATTCAAGCGCTAAATGCCCGCTCCCGCCTCAACAATAACATATCGGTCCTCCTGTATCAGGTGACGGGAACTTTGGGGGCCGATCCAACGGCCGTACAACTGCTGCTGTCTCATCAGTGGGTTCACGTCTTGCCTTGACATGCACTCGAGCCAACCGGACAAAGGTTTCTAGATCAAACGTTTTGCCCAGCGTCTCGGCCTCTACACTTCTCATTGCTTCATCGGGCAGCTCATTAATGAACGCCTGAGTTACGAAAGCCTCCCAGTTGCCTATATTGCTTGGGGCGAACGCTTCTGTAACTGCGGCTGTGCTATTATCAAAATCTTGCAGCGTCGCGTCACTGAATCCATGGAATACGACTGACGCGCACTCGTGGTATCGCTCGATCCAAATAAAAAAAAATCACCACGCCCGTCATACGCCGGCACGATTGTCAGTCTTCATCACAAAAGCCGCGATAGCTTGTGAATGAGAATATCGAAAATAAAACTTTATTTAAATCACAACAGTTTCAAACCGCTCGCCGAATTCCGATTATTCAAACAACTTTCTGTTATTTCCACTACAATATTCTTAGAGGGAATGTACTTGAGGGAGAATATGTATACAAACAAATCATTAAAATTCCATATTCTGAAGGATTTAGAGAGTTTAAGAAGAGTATTTGTAGTGGTACCAAGGTAGTCTCTGTCACATACAAAGTTCAAAGTTTCCTCTCAAATAAATCGAAAACAGTGTGTGGTTTGCAATCTCATCTGGTATATAAATTTAATTGTCGCGGGTGTCAAAACTCGTACAAGGAAGAGACAAATCGTCATCTCAAAACCCAGATTAGTGAGCACTCGCAAATAAGTCGATCGAGTATGGTTCTTGATCATTGGTTATGTTGTAAGGATAGAACCTTATACATTTCAAAAGATGAATTTTCTGTCCTACAAAAGGGATTCGATTCACATTATGAACGACAGTTTTGTGAATCTCTACGAATAAGACACTACAACCCATCAATTAACATTCAGAATGGGCAAAGTAAGGTTATTTTAATACTTAAAATTTTTAATTAAACTATTTTTGCCATTATTACCCAATAATACTTTAATAAATTATAATATATTTTTAAAATTATTCAATTTAAACTTAATAAACCTTTTAAAATCATATAATTAAAAACAATTAAAATATTGAACTATTTAAATATTAAAATACTAAATTTCCAAATATTGCTGATGATGATGTATGTAAGCATCGAAACATATCCAATAATTATATTAAAAAAGCCTTAATCAAATTATATTTTCAAAATATTAAACTTGCTTTCACAAGACTCAAAATTATTTCTGTAATATAATATTTGCCCCCTTCCAAAATTTCTGCTGGCGCCCATGCTCATGGGTACCATTAATATTTAAGTTTAAAGTTTAATTAAATATTATTTATTAAGATTAAATTGAAAACTATTTATAATATTTAAGCGATTTAAAGAAAAGGCTTTAAATTAAAATTTGATTAAATATCATATTTAATTTTGAGAACTTTAAAATTAAAATTTGAAATTATGATTTGAAAACAAAAGATTATTTAAATAATAGAGATCAGCAAAATGATTGTTAAATTATGAAAAAGTTTAAAATTTATGAAAATTTTGTTTATAATACATTTATTATTTGGTTTTTAACAAATTCAAATATTGATATAACTAACCGCATCATTCACAGAGATCCTAATGTATCGAGGGTAACATTCATAAAATCCTTAATTCGATTAGGAAGAATCAATAGGACAAGACCAACTGTACCGAAGCTGATCAACGAGAGAGACAAACGTCACCAATGTCCAGTAGAAAGATGCTACCGGGAGTTTGCCGAAAAGAAGGGACTGAACAAACACATGAAAAGGGACCACGCGGTGTCCGCTTCCGCTAATCCTGATAAGCTCAACGAGACACAACAACAGAAATTGCCATTCCCATATTCACTATGTAAAAAGTCGTACAAAACGAAGGGGCGGCTGACAAGACACCTACCACGATCATAAATTGGAGGAGACAGAAGACATTGGAGACCCGTCAGTGACACAGCGCAAACCAGTACAACAAATACCACAGCAGAAAGAGTCGTAGAAAACCTCAACATTCCAGGCAACCAGATTCAATCCGTTACGGACCCCCCCCCCGATTATCTCGATGGTGGTAGAAGAAACTATAGGTACTGAAGAAGCACATCTGACTTTTAGGATTGCAGATTTAACTGCAAGGGGAGAGTTCAGATGTCCCTTTCGAGGCTGTACAAAGTCCACGAATACAGCCAAAGGTGTGCAGAACCATGGGTGATCGCTTCTCGCAGGGAAGCCAAAAAGATCTCGGAGACCGAAACTATCCGACCCCTTAGGAGGCCTATCGGGGGGCTACTTGTGATTATTTAGTTTGTGTGGACCCTCTAAAGATCCTAGAGGCTCAATACAATTCGAAAGTAAATAAAGATTCAGTAAATATTATTTGATGTATTAAATCTTTCTACCAATATTCCATTAGATGATATTATCCAATTATCTATTATTTTGCAAATGATCTGGTTGAAGACCATTCTGATACCTTATTTTCTGAAAATATCTATTGGAATATTTAATTTGCTCAGATTATATATCTGAATGCGAAGACTATTATATGTTTAAAAAAATGTTAACTTATTTATAGGAAGGATACCAGAAAAAGACATATACAAGAAGCAAGAAAATAATCAATTATTATACGTAAAAATAGAAATTATCTTCATTAGAATAAATAATTCAAATTAGAAAAGAAAAAATATATTTAGATTTCAAATCGATAATTACTAAGTGATATAGACCAAAAATTGACAATATTAAAAATGACAACGGATGGTTTTCTGACAGTCTTCTGCCAAATACAGAATTTTAAATACAAATTATTTGATATTAGTTGGTGAGAAATTCATGAAGATATTATTTCAAAAGGTTCAAACTTCTGTCTGTATCGACTAAACGGCAAGTGTATTCGTGGTGTGGCAAGTGACCCGTCATAGCCGGCTAATTAAATCCAGTAAGTAATCTACTGAAAAGAATCGTGAGTGATAGGAAGTTAAATGAGGACGAGATTGGTTTAGATTTTCTAAATTACATCAAGAGTCGATTGGATATATTCAACCTTATTTAGAGAGTGAAAGATATCCATGTTAGGTTGGGAAATATCTTCCATTCTAAATCAAAACAAATTAACAACTTGCAAAAATTTATTAATCTACCACAGTTTAAATTTGTTATTTAAACAAATTTACTTTTTTTTATTTTCTTTTTTTTATTTCTATTTTCTATTATTTTTTTTAATTTCGATTATAATTCGAAATTTTTAAAAACCAAAATTCTTATTTCTGAAAATTAAAAAATTAACAATAACACTCTCTTACAATCCAGAAATTGAAAAATGGTTGCATGTTGCGACACAACAGTTTAGTAATCAGCGTGTGTCTAGAGTCGAATAATAGTTGAATAATAATAGAAGACAATTGCGGAAAGGGTTCCATGTAAAAATAGCCAACAATAAAAACAGAAAAAATTTTAAATAATAATAATTAAAATGAAATTTTACTAAATATAGTTTAAATAAAAAGAATATAACAAAAATAATTTTTTGATATTTTATTAATTACTCTAAAATTCGTATTAATAAAAGAATTAATCATAGATTACTAGCAATTCCTTTTAGGTAAAATATAATATATTTTAATTCATCGAACTGCTCAACACTAGTCTTCATTCTTTTAGCTACATCTTTGTAGAATTTCCTTTGCGTGCTTACACTTTGTCGAGAATTTACAAGAGTCATGTCATATTTGCTCTTTTATCAAGCATTCAATAAATCAACAACTTTTCACAGGAAATATAGGCAAACACCGACTTTCACCTAGGTGTCTACCGATCGACTTTTCTTCAAAATAATCTAGAAGAGGTTGCAACAGGATCTCACCTCATCTGTCCAAGATAGTTTCAATAATGTTCCGGTAAGATGATATGACTCTTTAGAATAACACATAAATTAATTTAGTTGACATATCAGAATCATTTTCATATTGTTGACAAACATTATTAAGATTTTGGATCTTTCTCCAAAGCGCCTGCCAAAAATAAAACATACACCCACGCTCCGTAACTAATTGGAAATGTAGAATCGGTGCATTAATGAGTGATGACTCGTAGTGGGTAACAATTGTTTGTTGTCGAAATCTTCAAAAAGTTTTAAAAATATCGAGGAACATACGGTTGTATGTTTCTTCGTTCTTTCTCGAGAAAAGAAAGTATACTAATGGAGTAAATACATTATTTATTGCATGAATTGTATTGTACGTATTGCATGAATTGTATACAGCTGTTTGAAAATAATGAGTAGTGTTTAAAGTACCAGTATTGTAAAATTGAATTAATCAGACTAATTATCGTTACTAGACTAATTCAATTTTACAATTTCGCAATGTATATGTAATAAATATATCTAACAAATTTTTAACGATTATAACGGAAGGATTAAAAAAAAGAATTCATAAATCACATGAAACGAGAAACCAGTTTATAGAATTTTGATGTCAACAAATCAATAATGTCACTTAAATCTTCAGTTCGGTAAATTGCAAACTATTCTTGTGATTGTTGAATGGTTTTTAACTTGGACAAATAGATCGTTAATACGAAGGTTTTTTCGTCGGTCAGTTAATTTTACGTTTTGCCTTGATTATTCCATACTTTCTCTTTTTGACTTTGTAGAACTTATTCGAAGTAGTAATATTTTCTTATCTGGGTTAGTTCTTTACAAATAATTAATCGAATTATACCCCGAAACCACATGTTTTTAACTTGGGATAGTTTGGAGAAGAATAGTTCGTCAATGATAATTATTTTTCTTTTATTAAAATGAATTACTTGGTAATTTCAAAATTTGTCGTGAAATGTTAATTATAATTTATGAAATCAAATCATTTTTTATTGATTTTATTTTAAAATTTTGTATTATCCTATGGTAATTATTATTATCCACTGGATAATTATCAACAGGTGATATTGTGACAATTAGTTAATTGTTCCTAATAAAAATTAATTAGTTAAAAAAATAAATAAAAAATAAACACTAAAAAAATAATTAAAAAAAACTACAAATAAAAAAATATCAATATAAGTGGTAGATACAAGCAACAACATGCGCAATAACACGCAAAGACAAGACTAAAAGAAATCCCCAATTTAACCACTTACATATGCGCACAAATATACATATATATCTCTACTCTTATAATAGTTTACTTATATTTGATCTAAATTACTTAACTGGTGTAAGAGAGATAGGACACTACAATCAGCAATGTTCCAGTTGAGAGCTTGAGAAAGTAAGCTGATCTGTGTTGAGAACATCATTATTCTTTCTTCGACATTACTTTACATCAAAAGTCTTCATCGTTAAAATTTTTCTTTTAGTCAGAAGGAATTACAATTATTGCAAGATTCACTAGACTATATAGAATCTTTGGATATGATTTATTTTTGTTTCTTGCATTCTGTAAATGGCGAGTCAATAAGAGATTTGAATTGTTATAGTAATAAATTGTTTTGTTATCTTATGAATTCTAATTTTGATATCGAACAAGTTCGAAACACATCTCTATTATGAGATAACACTTTTCCCAATATTTACGGTAAATAAAGCCCAAATGCACGAGAAAGTGCTTGCTTTTTAGATATGGTGGAATATAACAACATTAACTTCCTTAAAAAAGTACGATACTATATAATAATAATTAATCTATTTTTTTAAATTTTTAATAAATATTTCAAAGTTTTATATTTTTTTTACTTTGTTGGCTCTTTTTACTTGGTCCTTTTTACTTTGG
This sequence comes from Girardia tigrina, assembly GCA_001938485.1. Lineage (NCBI taxonomy): Eukaryota > Metazoa > Platyhelminthes > Tricladida > Dugesiidae > Girardia > Girardia tigrina. The sequence goes on from MQRK01088238.1 coordinate 19,353, forward strand.
CTCTTTTTACGTGCTACATCGACAAAGATATTTTCAAAACAAAGTTAATTAAATTAATCATTATATTCGGTTAAATAATAAAAGGAATAGTAAACTTACATAATTATCCTGTGTTTGATGTAAAAAATACATCTGTGAATTAATTTTTCCACGAAATTTTTAACTAAAAATTTTTTTGTGAAACATTTTAAATAAATATTTTCAAAATTAAACCTTTTTATACGTTAAAAAATGGACTGAAAATTCGAAATACAATGCAAAATGCCTATTTTTTTAAATTTTATTTGTAAGTTCAAATATTAAAACGAAATTCCGGGACGAATTGATCACCTACCGGCTTGTGACAATCCGGCACTGTCCCCCCAAATTTCTAGCAGATGATAACCCTAGTAATTAGTTCTGTCACCCCAAAAATTTTGTGGAGTGATCAGGAAACATACAAATTAAATTGTTCGATTAATCAACAAAATTTTGCCCTTTGGGGACCTCAGAGCTCCCATGTTCCAGTCAATGTACCAAAAATAACACTGTCGTGCGTTTAATCACAAAGAGGATTATTTGGTCCGCTCTTCTTTACGCTAATGTAACCGGTCAAATTTACTTAAATCTGCTGCAACAGTCTATTATGCGAAGCATTATAATTTACTTTGAAGAGGATTTTTTTTTATTTTTAGCAAAATTTGGTACTCCAACATTACCATCACAATGTTAAGTCCTGCCATGATGAGTTCTTGTCAAACACGTGGATTGAATAAAGGGTTTTATTGAATATCCAATATATATCCAATATATCCACAATATCCTCGCCAGAAACTTCATCCGTCTCACTCCGAAATGACAAATTCCGTGGAACTTCTCCAGATTGTCCGTCGATTCTCGCTCCCCCACGATCGCTATTGCTGACCACAATTGACTCTTACTAATATCAACTAGTCAATAGGTACGCGAGTGAGGCGGTCTGCTCTTTTTTCTGCTGAACTTATTAACTTCCAGTTTACCTGTAGCTGTTCCTCTTCAATAGTCGTTTTGATAGTACTGATCCGTCGTTTGACCAGCAGCTCGCTCATTTCACTAGCTTTGATCGGTTTATCGCCCCTCGTGGCATTAGAAAACTGTGGCGGAGTCGGTCATTATTTCGAAAACGTTCAATTCCCATGCAACCGCNCCGCCGCTTTTATAGCTTCATTCACCGCTTTGAGTTCTGCCAAGTTTATGTGAGCTAGATCGCCCTCCTTTCACAACCATGATGCATCTTCAACCCCTGCTACCCCTATCTCTTCAGAGATACTGGTTGCAATAGAGCTCCCATCGCACAATACTCTTCCTTGTTTGCAGTCTGGAACTTCCTATCGGTCGATAACTGGATCTTCGCTATCCAGATGTTTTTCCAACTTTTCGCGATGTTCACTGCGCGCGGTCCTACCTCGTCATCCCATCCGCCGCCACTGACTATCCTCTTTAGGAAGCTGCACGTTGGCCTCAACCAGTTGCCGACTGGAAAATGGCCCACCAGCCATCCGACCTACGAGAACAGATTCCGTTGTGTAACATTCAGGCAACTCTAGAACCTTGCAGTACCGGTACTATCCACAAATCTCCATTAGTTACATGGACCGCGATCCCGAGCACTCTTCCTTCGTTTACCTTCTCGGTGTCGACTATGACGTCGTCGTAGTAAGAGTTTGCGGCCGTTGTCACCTTCTCATCGGATCCCCAAACAGTTCATGATACGCCTCATGACTTTTGGTGCCACGTTCAGTCCAAAGCCAAATTGTGTCAGGCACCACTCTTGCCCCTCGTATTTTATCATCTAAAAAGATAACAGGTTCTCATCCATTTTGATCTGGGGATAAGCCCATCTAAAACCGATTATCTCCAGATTTTTCCTCATTTGCCGCCATTTGCGAAATTTCTCCGAAGAGACCAGGCTCGCTGTGGTGTGACTGGATACAAAATCATTCACCGCTTGATAGTCTAGGACCATTCGGACCTTTTTGTTTAACCGCCTGCTCTACCACCATTAACGGTAATATTACCTGTGCTTCGCCTTTGAACGGGATGAGTCACCCGTTTCTCTTCGAATCAGATAGCTCCCGGTCAACTTCTTCTTCATACTTTTTTGCGGCTCCCTTGGTCATTTGTGCCGATGCAGCGTCGTTCTTCCATATACATGTCACGGTCTACAAGCGGTCATCGAACGCGACCGAAAAATCTGCATCCCCGATCTATGCATGCCCAGGTTTCTTAACCATGCTCACTGCTGCTCGATGCAGGATGAGTCCAAAACTTGGGGTGCAAAACTTTTGAGAGCCTCTGCCTGGCTCTCATACTCCCCCAAGTTGACTGATTGTATCCATGCCGATAAGCATCTCAGCCCTCGACGAGATGACTTCCAGCACCACTAGAATGCGGCACACGATTTACTTCCCACTGCACTCGATCGGTATCGTCTCTCTGAATTACACATTCACCGTTCATCATCTGCATCGATTCCATCACGCGGACCAGATTTGATGGTGGAACCACCGATTTTGCCACGACTGTTGTCAAACAGCCCGTATCAATCAGTGCTCTCACTTTCCTTCCGCACACGGTCACTGGCATGATTGTTAGTCGTGCATCTCCATATTCAGACCCCCCACCAGCGCAGTAGTGGGGATCTGTTATCTGTTTCCCGCTGGCTTCCACTTTGCCCCACGACAGTCCCTTGCGATGTGACCCATGAAGGAGCAACTGAAGCAATTCGACCCCATGGGCCCCCTTGTTTCGATGATCGATTGGTTGTGAATTGAGCGCGTTGCTTTCCTGTTGCGCATCCAGGAGCATGATATTTCGTCGATGGGCGACGAGATTAGAGCCGGTTTGCCACCCGACAGCCACCACTTTCTCAGAGACCGTCTGTTGCCTTGACGTGCACATGCGCCAACTGCACCAATCGGACTAAATCTTGCGCACTTCCGAGCTCCTTGGCCTCCACGCTCTTCATGGCCGCTACAGGCAGCCCGCTTATGAAGTCTTAGGTCACAAAAGCATCACCACCTCCTGCACCGCCGTAAATTGCGGATGCTAACCTTTCACGTCTGCTATAAAGAAATCAACGCCCTCTTCGGGCGCCATCCGTCTGGAAGAAAAACTTGCCCACGACAGCCTCGAACTTGGGACGAAAGCTTCTGTTAGTGCCGGTGCGCACTTTTCGAATTCCCATCGTGTCGTTTCTTCAAATCCCCGAAAAACGATTGCTGCCTCGCCAGACAGCGCCATCGGCAACATCGTAAGTTTATCCTAGCAGAGTGTTTTCGCGTATTCGCGAAACCTCTCGAGCCATACCGAGATGTTTTCTCGCCCGTCGTATTGCGGCACTATCTTCAAGGTCCTCAATGAAGCGATAGATTGTGAGATTCTACAAGAAATAAAATGAGACTTGCAAATGTTATTATCGAAAATAACACTGATGCCGACTTTTGACAATTTAAACAAATGACTTATTTATTTATACCACAATATTATTGTTTTGTGATAGTTTGTTTAAAATTATTACTGATAATGTAAGGAAACATCAAAACAAGTCCTAATTTTTTTTAATTTAGCAGTAGAGTATTTATTTTATATTAATATAAAGGATTATTTTAAACTTTGATTAAAAGATAAATAAAAATTGAACTACAATAGAAGTATCGCATAGACAGTTTTTATTTACATTGAAAAAGATTTTAAGTATCGGTGAAAAATATATAGATATAAAGATTCATAACAAATATATTAAAGAAAATAATTACCTGAATGTTTTTTAAAAGGAATTAAAACAAAGCTGAATTCATTGACTTTTGATAAATCTGTAATAAATATTCTCACAGATGTCCTGTAGGACTTGGTAAAAAGTCGTTGTTTAAATTCATTTCCATCGCATATTTTAATATAATTTGATAATACTTTGGGTTTTATCATTTCATTTACAGTACTTCGATGATAAATTTCCATAAAATTATCTGCACAATCTAGTGCATATTTCGGTTTTACAAATTTTAATTTGTATAAAAATGTCTGAAAAAACATAATATGTATTTTATATTAAAATTTCAATAAAATTATTTTCATAATTTATAAACTATTTAAAAACATTTATTATTTATGTTGAATTATTATTTTTGATTAACTTTTCTTTAAATTTTCAGTTACATAAAACCAATTTAATTTACTTTAGAAAAAAATTTGCTGTTCCATTTATAAAAAAATAAACTCACATTGAGCTCCGGATTGACGTAAAAGTCAAAGACACACTCTACGGGAATGCTTGTATTATCATGAATTTTCGTGGAGTTTTTAAACTCAGACAGAAGAAAAGACGTGTTTAAATTGAACGAATCATCATCCGGAATTATTGTTTGTTTGTAGCAATCTGTAGAACAAAAATAGTTACTATTCAATAAAAGACTGATCAATAGTTGAATGAAATAAAACTGTGTGTTGATTAGGTGAAGTGAGAAAAGATATATGGGAATATGTTATTTTCACAAAAATCTAAATAGGATATTCAACAAATCGATAGTTTTATATTTAAAGTGTATTGAGAAGTCTATTAAGAACACGAACAAAGTCTTCTATAAGAAAATCTTTATTTGTTTAAAGAAAATAAATTATTTAAATTTTTATTATAAATTAATGTTCCAACACAATTTCTGTATTAATGATTATTTACAAGCAGTAGAACTTTAAAATAAGCATATTATTACTTAATGTAATCTTAAAATATTTTTTTGTTTCTTTATGTCTGTAAAAAATGAAAATTTAATTTCTTTCCTAAAATTTTACGAAAAATGCAAGAGAAGTCTTTTTCAATAATTTTATCTATCAAATAATAACATTATTTAAACATATTTCAGGAGTTTTTATAAAAATACTGTGAATTATTTTTAATGTAAATATCCGACAGCAAATGAAAGAATGGTAGAGAAAGTAGTGAAAGAATGTGATTTTTGCTTATCGATCTTTACATAATATAGATTGTTAATAATTTTTCATCTTTAAAAATTATTAAGAACATTAATTGAATTTTCATTACATTTATTTGCATCACAATTTGAATTTTTACTAGAACTTGCCGTAAAACTTGCGTAGCTCGACATCGTTCTTGATTGATAATTTTTTTAATAATATTCTTTAACGTCTTATTATTTGAACAAATTTAAATTACAATTTAATTATTACAAAAATAATTTATACATTAAATTAAAATAAATTTTATTTATTTTAAGAAAATTATTATCAAAATATTATTTATGAAATATTAATTTAATTTTAAAATTGGTTGTTTAAATTTTAATAATTGATTAAATAATCCGACGTTTTAAAATATTTAAAATATCAATCTTCCATCTGGGTGGGAGAAACACAATCCTAAAACAACATACCAAACAACATACAATAAGCACCATTCAAAATTATTCCTCACACAAACATTATGACGAAAGATTTAAATCATCAAGGAAGTAATTAGTAGTGTCAAATTTCTTGTTTCTATAAGGAATGTCGATTCGTTTCGTCACGTTGCATATTTAAAACAGCGGTTTCAGCTGAGTGTCTCGGATCCGAGTGATTCTCCCCAACGAGTAAATACAGAATCAGTTTACCGTGAGCGCCGACCTCCGAGGAGATTTTGTGATTACGTCACGTTGGACGATTTAGATTCTTCCGAATCTGGGGAGATGTAAAATGAGATTTTACTTTTTAGTGTTATTAAGAACACCAATTTGATTTTTTATATTTTTATTTAAACAACAATTTTGATTGTCCTCAAGACAATCTTTGTCAAAACTTTCGTACATTTGCATTCAAAGCGAAATTGATTAATGGTTTTAATTCTCATTACTTTTTTAGAAAATGGGGAAATAAATATTTAAATAAAATATTCACTCAAAACTTATTGGATAATGATTATAATGATAATTAATTATTTAAAAAATATTAATTTGATTTATTTATTAAATATTATAAAAATTAATTAACTTTTTTAAAATTTTAAAAATATGTGAAATTAAAAATAAAACAACTTAATAATTTAATGCATTTCATAAATGGGTTAGGGTCAAGGTGAGGAGTTAGAAATTAGGGTTAGGTTACATAGTAAATTATTTTTGTATATTGTAAATTTTTTAATACATTTGTCATCAGTGCAAATAAGACTGGCGCAAAAAAATGCCGAAAAATCAGCTCCTAGAAGCACCAGACCCTAAAGAATTTATTTATACCTGAAGATGGTATAAAACAGTATCAACAATTAACAATTAATTCCACGAAATTTTATTTTTTTGGCGAATTTAATAATATGAATTTTTAGTTATTTTTAAATATCTCAATTTTATTTTTTTAATAGAATTTGATTGGATTTTCATAAATAATTATATGGTTTAAGAGTGTGATGTTTAAGAAATTGTTAATTTTTTGTAATAGTTATATAGTGCCGCCCGGGGCGGACCGCCCCCTCCGCCCCCCATACGCTACGCCACTGATTACACCCCCTGCATTTCTATATTACACGCAAAAAAAATAAAAAATAAAAAATTATACAAATTCGTTTATTATATAAAATCTAGTCTCTGTCTTGCTTTCTCAACCCATCTGAGCATATTATCATAAAATCCTAGACACGGAGCTCTAAAATCACTCATAGGAACAGAGTCAAGATCAACTTCGTCATTATTAGCGGGGTTACGTATACCATTAAAGCGGGCTTTAATCATCGAAAAAAAACTCCTCGATCGGATTCAGTTAAGGAGAGTAGGGAGGAAGGTACATATACGTAATACCTAATTCCTCTAACTTGGCGATAGTTATTCGCACATGGTGAAACATCGCGTTGCCCATGATTAGAATCTTCTCCGGGTTAGACCTAAAGTAGGCAGCTAGGTGACTCTCGAGGAATTCATTAAAAAACTTAGATTTATAAGTACCCCGATGCTTTTCATACGCGACCAGTCCTTCATAAGAGATAACACAGAGGCAATTGAAGTTTGTGCCTCTGTTTGCAGGAACCTACCTGTATGCTTAAACGTTCTTGACTGAATATCCATAATAATGCATGTATGGCTATTGAATCCTGTCTCATCCAAAAAAACGAGTTTCTCAGGGCTGTATTGCGAAATTGCACTTGCATATATAGACCTCTTATCAATTTTATCCTGGGTTCCTCAGGGATTAAAGAAAGTCTTTTCCTTGTAATGCCAAGCTTCTTTAACTTTCTACAGATTGTAGAATTAGATTTCTTTACACCAAGTCTAGTATGCAATTCTTCACTTATCTCCGTCAGAGTCATATCGTTGTGACAAGCAACGATGTTTCTGACAACTTGGTCCTCACGACGTGGGGGAGGAACTGGAACGGGATTAGAAGAAGTAATTACGGGATGTGGGTTATTTGAAACCAGGATAACCGATGCCACCGTCCTGACGTTTATGTCGATCATTAAAGAAATTCTATTCATAGTCATGGACTCGTCTTGTGATAATCGAAGTATTAAATCCTTCTTTTCCTCTGTAAGCGTTTTCCTTTCTTTTCTTACCATGGTATTTTGGGTAAATAATGAAAATATTTTCAATTTTTGTGTGTAATATAGAAATGCAAGGGGTGTAATATAGAAATGCAATTCCCTGTAATATTTGAATATTTTATACAATAATTTTTACTAACAACAATTTTTCAAAATCAATATTAACATAGGCATTCTAAAACAAATTAATTTAATTTTCCAAATTTCCTCTTTAGTAGGCGTGAAGTCAACAATTATTTAAACGACGGATTTAAAAATCAATTCACACCAAGTGTATTAAAATGTTTTTGATGTGTAATCACGATTCATAAACAGTAGTTATTGGTTTAATGAGAAGTTGAAAATTAAAAAGAGAAACTCAAAATCTGGTTCCATATTTAAAGTTTTAAACTTTAGATGATTAAAGTATGAATTAGAAAATCAAATTTGAACATCTCATCAACAAAGATCATATCACTATCCGCTCTTTGTTAACAAAATCATTCCCTTTTTGTACACTATAGCTACAATGCATTTTGAACAAAAATATTGTCTTCATTAAAGCTACTTTTAAATTTTATTAAATGAGTTTAATTAAATGTGATAAATAAATAATTTGGTAATTTTTTCTTTATTCATTTTGATTTTCTTTACATTAAAATCTTAAAAATTTGTACAGTATGTATTCAATAATTAAGTTGATTATTATTTCTGAAAGTATTTTTTATCAACTATAACATGAAAAAATATCAGAAAGATGCTGGACAAGAATTTGGATTACCTTATGATGATCCTGACGCAAGTTATGATGATATGGCATGAAAACGTCATAGTCAATACTTACGATGTAGCTGAGAGGTAGCATTAAATAATGAATTTGGGAGGTGGCTGTAGAAGCCCTTAGCAATACATAATACAACATATTCATGAATTTATTGTCTAGAATTAATAATTGCATTTTTAATAATAAAGTCAATAAAGGCAATTTTTATTAATAAATTTACAGTGTTTTTCGATCAACTAAGTCGTTGTTGCAACAATTAAGTCGTTGTTGCAATCAATTAAGTCAATGTTATATTGATAAAGTCAAAAAAACAAACGACGAAAATTTTTCAAGTTAAATACTTTGCAAGATTTGTTGACATATTTGAATATATCAAATGTTCGATAATAACCGTTGCAACCAGATATTATTTCAAAAATATTTTTTCTCACGCTTTTTTCTGAGTTCATTTGAATAACATTGAAAACTTTCACAATAAGCGCGAACATCTACCTTGTGAGATGGTCATTCATTTATGTTCATAACTGCTACAACCGAGATATTACGACTTCTTGAATGCATACTATGGTTGTTCGAGTATTATAGCCCACAACCTTCCTTTTTTTTGACGCGTGTATATCATAAAACCAACTTAGTCCAAAAACTCAAAAAACACAAAGAAATGCTTGTTCTAGTCGACGAAATTCTTAGGCATAAATAAATCGAGCTTCAATTTTCTTCTCTGTATTTTGTGTACTGGAACAGGACGGGCATTTATAATCGTGTAATGAAAACTTTTACAGTATTCATTTGCAGTCATTTGGAAAACATATAACCAAACTCCTCAAACCTTTTTTTGCATCCTTCAGGATAAAAATAAAGTTTTCATTCTAAACTACAAACATATTCTTTTGATCGATCGTCAATTTTCCTCAACGATTTTGTCTCACCTCCAGCTAAACAAACTTATCAACCATCAAAGACTTCAGTTAAAGAATCACAGTTAAAAAGTAAAATAAGTTTCGCATATTTTGAAATTATTTTTGAAATAATATCTGGTTGCAACGGTTATTATCGAACATTTGATATATTCAAATATGTCAACAAATCTTGCAAAGTATTTAACTTGAAAAATTTTCGTCGTTTGTTTTTTTGACTTTATCAATATAACATTGACTTAATTGATTGCAACAACGACTTAATTGTTGCAACAACGACTTAGTTGATCGAAAAACACTGTATTTCCAAAACAAACGAATTTCAGTGCAATGAAATAAAGTGGATTAATTACTACTTATATAGTTGAAGAACTATTACGTCACATGTCTCAAAAACGGTTCTAGATCGACTAATGGTTGATTCAACTAAGGTCAGTTCGATTAAGGTCGTTTCGACTAACGGTTGATTCGACTAAGGCCGTTTCGACTAATGGCCTTTTCGACTAATTATGATTTTAAAACATTAATTTTTGATTGTAGTAAAACATTAAATACTTAATAAATAAATTCTTTAATATATATAAATATATAAACTACTTTTGAAAAACAATTACATCTTAATGAATGGATTTTAAAAATATTGCAGCAATTTTTCCCAAGTTTCTATTTTTCGATGACAAAAATTAATCAATAGCTCACAATTTAATTACTTCTCTTGTATTACAGAAAAAATAAAATTTAAATTGTTTAAAAATTTTAAATTTATTAAATATTATTTAAATTATTTTAGTATTATTTAAAATTATTTTTTATTTATTAAATATATTATTTTATTACTTTAATTTTATTATAAACTTCATAAATCACATGAATAATTAACAAAACCCATTCTTTTAAATTAGTTTGAGAAAAAATTCTTTTGTTTTCATCAGACGTAGAATTTATTCTTTGAACTGGAAATGTTTTACTATAAGAGTTAAAACAAATATATCAAAAAATCTATTAAAATAATCAGCCATAAAATATATACCAAAGAAAATTTTAAATTAACTAAACACATTTGAAAATGTATTCTCAAAACAACTTAAAAGAATAGGTTCCAGGATTATGGTGCCGGGACAAAAAACTTTATATCTGATAGATTTAAAGTGCCCATATGACACCAAAATGAATATGAAGAGCAGTAACACGAATAACCTGGACCATAACAAGTCCTTGACAGAAGCGTGTCAGAGAGCCATGTCAATTAAAACGGTACTGCTCTACACCCTCCAGGTAGGGTGTATCTGAGCATGGCTAAATGGCAGTACCAGTATTCTGACCAATCTGACGATTCCACCGAAGACTATTAAGAGAATTGCGATAGCGTGTTCAGTATCCAACGTCAAGTACTCTCCGGTACAATGGGAATTTCACAGAGATTGGAAATTCCGAGGGATCCGAAGACTTAACCGGATCGAAATAAGGGAAGAAGAAGCACCAATGGACTCCATACTGAACATGGAAGAACCCGACAGTATAAATGAAATTCAAATGGGAAATAATATAGAAGAATTCGATCCGACAGTCCTTGATGATATGTTAAAATCTTACCCTGAGTGAGTTGAGTATCTAAACAAGGAGGATAAGTACTCATCTTCTGCTGAAGAATCATCAGAAGATGAATATTAAGATATAAGGTATTGAACGAGGCGGAAACGATCACCCAATTTAGTGGTACTGGGGGGGGATGCCGCACGAAAAGAACCCCGATAAAAACCATGGTATGACTCACCAGCCTTATGAATTCATAAATGACACAGCGGGTTCTTTTGCGTATAGACAAAAAAAGCCATCTGTCGTTAGTCATTTTTGTGTATTTAAAGTTTATTCAAATATTTTTTATATAAAATATTGATTTTGTCAATCAATATTCGAAATATTAAAAAAATAAAAATTATTATATAACTCTCTTAAACCAGTGTTTTTTGGTATGAACCTTTAAAATAAAATTGTTTTTCATACTTTTGAATTAATCATAAAAATGTCATATATTTTGTTTTTTATTTTTAAGTAAGGCTGGGTTCGACTGCATTTGGCCTTTAAATATTTTTCTTTATTTTGAATAACAATTTTTGATGTCTTATACCAATTTTAAGAATTTAGAAATAATTGAAAGAGTATTAATCTTTCTAAAAAATAATATTTTCCTGATAAAGTCTCTAAAAATTTATTTAAAAATTATAATTTTATCTTAAAATAATCAAAACTTATTCTTAAAAAAGTATTTTTATTAAAAATATTTTTCTATAGAACAGTCAGAACAAAAGCAATATTAGTTAGTCGAAACGATCTTAGTCGAACTAACCTTAGTCGAATCGACCGTTAGTGGAAACGACCGACCATCCTCAAAAACACTCTTTAAAAAAAGAAAAAAAGGATTTTAATGATATTTAAAATATTTTGATAAAATTATTTTAATGTTATTTAAAAAAACTTTAATATGATGAGATGAATCATCTTGCACGTTTAAGCATGGTTTCATAAGTTTTGTCAAAATTATTTAAAATTACTTTGAAATCTTTATTATGATCATTAAGATTACCTTTACATTTTTTTATATGGCTCAATATCGAACTATTTCTACTCGATGTAGTATGTTCAGCAATTCTATTACGGTGAGGACGACTTGTCTCTCCAATGTTAGTTAAATCTCTAGCTTTCACGTAGGAATTCATGATATCAACAATTAGAATTAATTTAATATTTACAATCACAACTTTCCCCTCTTTTGTAATATCGTTATTTAACTTTCTTAATCCACTCAATTCCTCGACGAATTATGTTTCCATCTTTCAGATTCTGTAGTTCCAAATGGTGTGGCGATATATGCCTTAAAATTTGGTACGATCCATCGAATGGGAAAGTGTCCTTTCTCAGTTTTGTAGGATCTTGTTTTACAAAGACTTTCTGACCATCCTCGAAATGTCGATTTGTTCTCTTTTCTCTCTCCTAATTTTTTATTCGTCTTGCCGCTTTCTCTAAATTTTCTCTTACCTTCATCTTGATAAAGTTGCCCTATTCCGTTTTAGCTATTCCTGCTACTGCATGTAAGTTTATTTTTCTATCAAACACAACTTGGAAATGCGAATATCCGGTCGTTCTGTTGCATTTAGACAGAATTCTATCTTCGGAACAATTTGCCACCATGATCGTTTGTCTGTGTCTCCTCTGCTTGTAATTATCATGTCTCTCACTGTTCGAATAGTTCTTTCTGCTAGCCCGTTTGATTGATGTTGAAATGGGCTACTAAATCTTTGTTCGATTCCGTATGTCCTGCAAAAATATTTAAATTTTCCACCAGTAAAACATTTCCCATTGTCTGTTAATATTTTTTTTGGCTTCCCATATCTACATATCTATTTTATGAACAATGGTGTCTTTGTTTTTAGTTCTAATCTCTATCAGAGACCAATTTCGAAAACTGGTCCACCATGACCAATAGATATTATTACATGCTATTCTTGTCACCCACATATGCAATATCCATCACGAATTGTTTTAAAAATTCGTTTATTGTTATTGAAATCAACTTCTCTTGTTTTTTCACCTGAAATATTTCTGTGTATAAATTCCTGACATTCTCCTATATTGATTTGTACTTCTTTCGCTAAATCTGGTAGCATAAAATGATTTTGAATATACTTCTTTGTCTTTTTGATACCTGCATGTCATAAATCTCAGTATATTTTCCTGATGAAATCACTTCTAATTTGGTTCAGAACAAATGGTAACAAAAAATTTCATTCTTGTCTTCCCCATAACCCATTCTGATAAACTAATTGATCTTTTAGTTACAATAACTCCTTAGTGATTTCATTCTTTTTACCCTCTGTCATATCCTGTATTTGTTTCAACTGGTTCAACTCTGAGCACTTTTCTTGTTCGTCTTTTATCCATTGAATTGTAGACTGAATCACCATTGTATTGAAGTGTTTCACCCTTGCTTTTGTTGATTTTGGTTCTTCGTATTTTGTTTCACATTGTACACAGACGTCATCGCATAGCCGTGATAATCCAATCTTTCGATTTGACTTTCTAAATGAATGGATAGCCTTCTTGGTTTCAGAAAAATAGGTTTACCTTCTGTTTCGATTTTATGAACCACAATGTCCGTAAATCCCAAATCGTATTCATGTTTCATGAAAACATCATCATATCGTTTCACGGGGTCTTCTAGTCGTTTGTCTTGCTCTTGCAGCTTCATATCTTTCTCCATCATTACAACTGACTTCTTTGTTGTTTTTTCAAGTTTGATTCCAGATGTATGCATCACATTAACACCTTCAATGACTTCTGGTCGGATTGCTTTCACCACTAAAAAATCTACTACATGGCACTCTTCTTTTCATTTCAACCCAACTGTTATTTTCCCAAAACACTTATGGCCTTCTGAAAACGCTCCACTTAGTATAATTGGACTTCTTTCTAATCTGGGTTGTCCGATTTCTAACCAAACCTTCTCACTAATAAGTGAAACACCAGATCCACTATCCCACAACATTAATACATTGTGATTGTTCAGCTTAACATCGCTCTAACATCTATCATCTGATCCATCTACTATATCTGTAATTCGATTTTTTGGATATTTTATGCCGATTCCATAGATGAAATGCTCACCATGAAGTCGCTGGCATTTAAATCATCTTCATATTCATCTTTATATGGTACCATATCCACGTTTTCTTCATTCTACACATCTTTGATGCACACTACATTTACATTCTTAAGATGATTACAGTTTCTGAACCCATGTCCACTTTTTCCACAGATTAAACAACGATTATTTAAAGGACAATCTTTCCTCAAATGCCCATGTTTTCCACAGCAATAAAAATCCCCTCTGGTTAAATGCTCCTCTTCTGAAGTCGGAAGTCTCTTTATTTTGCAATTTAACTTCCTTGCTTCATACAAAGCCGAATGCACCGGGCGATTATATTGTTGTTTATCCTCTGTCATTCTGCTGGATCCTCTCTCATTACTTTTATTAAATCTTTCCGTTCTCAATATCGGTTATCTGTGTTTGTTTCATTCAATCGAACTGTATTTCTTTTATGTTCCGGATTCTCATATCTTCTAAATTGATGTTTGTCCTTCTTTGCCATATCTGCATACGATGTTTTGATGGCTAAGACATCATTTCTTTCGTCTTGAAATATGTTGTCCTCATAAATCTTGGCTTCCGCTCTCATTTCGTCCACCGAGATGTTTGGTTTGAAAACACATCGATCCTTCAGAACTTGAGATTTTATCCGCTTTTTGAACAGTTCCTTCAAAATTTCTTCATCGCTGTGTTTCCTAAAATTTTCAATTGTTTTCCGAATCATTAATTCGAATGTTAAGAATCTTTCATTCTCACCTTGACAAATTTGGCTTAATTTGTCCAATTCTTCTAACAACGGTACTTTCTTTATAAATGTTTTCTGGAACCAATTTTTGGATTCCACATCTGACATTGGTTTTTTATCCTCTTCTGTTGCGTTCCCCTAAAGAATTTTTGCTTCGTCTTCTGTCAACAAATAATTACACATTTCGGAGAATGTTAACCCGAAAAATTCTGAACATTGGCATGTCTCTATATCATATTTGACATTCTTCAAAATTAACTCCATTGTATTCCTTCATTTTCTTCTCAAGGATTTCCTTAAAGATTCATGGCAGTTCTAGTTTAGGAAGCCTCAAAATATTGATTGGAATACTAGCGTGGTCGCCAGTTAAATCTCCAGGTTTCACTTCGGAATTCATAATATCAACAAGTAGAATTTATTTAATATTTACAATTTTTTTAGAATACTTAAACAAATTAATAATCACAACTATTTACAAAGCTCCGCACTTGTGACATTTGAATTGAAAAGCTAGATTTGCCTTAATAAACAAAGGATTTTTCGATTTATTAGAAAAATAGTTCCCGTATTTATTAGCTACAAAGATTAATCTCAATTTTAAACAAACATGGGTTCGATGTTATAAAAGTCGTTTGTACTCATTTGCTCTCACTGAGTACGATAATTTTAGATTAATAGTCATTTGATTATCAATTTCCTTTTCTGAAGTTATATTTGACTTATTATTTGATTTTAAATAAATGGATTCAACATTACTGGGGTGATTCAAAAGTTTTTTTCGTTTTTCTATGTCTTACATTATAACAGGTATTTTCTATGAATATTCTATTTTGGCAATATTGATTTTTATATTATTTATTATGCTATTGCATGGCAACTCTCCTTGTTTAGTGTTGGTTTATTCCATAAACGTTTGTTTGTTTATTCTTATCAGATTATGGAAAGCAAAAAAACGGAATTCGAGTCTTTTTGTCCCATTACTAGAAAAAGACTTCAACACCAGCTACTACAGCCCGGGAAATAAGTCAGAAATATTTTAGAATACATAAGTCTTTTTTACTTTTTATGAAAAACAATTAAATTAGAATTTTAGTATTAAAAAAAACTCACAGTGTATATTGGGTCGACTGGATTGTTCTGAAAGATTAATTGTTACTTTCTTATAAACAATAAATATGAAAATACTAATAAATCGATAAACAATTTTGAATCCAGGTAATGGTAAACTTGAATCTGATACAAATCTCATCCATAAGAATGGTCCTGTTGAGCTAATTTCTTTAGGTATAAAATCGTGAGTACAAAATTTCCCAATATTTTTCGAAAATCCAAATGGACCATCGTTTATTTCTAAGAAATCAGAAAAGCAATCTTTTGAAGGCTCCAATTCAAATTTTTCTCTCACTTCAATGCTTATCTTATAATCTGAATTGGGGGCTAAAAACAAAATAAAATTTTAAATAAAATATATTTATTGTATAATTTATAATTTTATTATATAATTTATTTATTTTATAATTTATAATAACAAATAATTCATATAATGTAAATTATATCAATTAAAATTTTATAAAAATAATTTATAATATCATAGCGCATAATAACAATGAAATCTATTTAAAACACGCACACAAACACTGCTTGATGTATGCTTTGATTTCGAATCCTATTCAATTTATACTTAATACAATTATATATTTTCGGTCCTTAAAAGGATTATTTCATTTACTCGACATTTCCATTTTATTTCTCTTAATAAGATATTATTTGAGCTACTAAAGATATTTTTATACTAATTTGGGGTTCAAATGAAGACCGGAAATTTTTCTATTAGAAATTTTCAATTCCCTAGAAATTATTTTCATTATTGTTATAGAAATTGAGAATGATCAACATTAAAATTTTTATCCTAGTTGTCGAAACATTAGAGATAAATATTCATCTCAAAACCTAAATTAGTGAGAACTCGGAATTAAGCATGGTTCTTGATCACTGATTGTATTTCATGAAAGGAACCGCATCCGTTTCAAAGGATGAGGTTTCTACTCTACAAAGGGTTTTGATTCACATTAAGAATGGTAATTCTATGAATTGAAATTGATTAGACACTGCAATTCCTTATTTAATATTAAAAAAGATTATCGAATTATTAAATATATGATAAACGGTTACTGTAACATACATTTAATAACTCGATCATTGGACAGGAAGCCGTGTCTCCGTGATATTTTAGAAAGAGAAGAATTGTTTTTCATTGTGCATGTCGGTTAAAAAGTGCTTTTCATTTTATTGAACAAAATATTCAGCGGAATCCCATCTCGTTTACGCAATTCAAATGTGGCGATATCCCAACTGAGAAAATAATGACACGCATCTTTATCTGCCGGGAAAACTTCGAATGATAGCGCACTCTTTATCGATGTTATGATGAATTCAGGCACCAATTTTAAATTGGCTGAACAAATGACTTTCACTTGTTCATCTTTATATTGGCATTTTACTTCATATCCGAATTTTTCCCACATTTTTATTATTTTTGTCAATTTATTTCCAGATATTTAAATCGCCGTAAAATTATTTGTTTAAATTGAATCAAGAGAACTCCTTTTTGAAAATTTTTATTTAACATTGAAATTAAAAAATTGAAAAATGACATCGATAATTTTTCACTATTTTTTTACAAACCTTTTTTTGAATTGTGATTGCAATTCACAATTAAAATTAACACATACACACAACTTCAGTCAATCCCAGTTCATTTTTACATATCATACTTTAACACAAACGCAACCCAGACACTCACACCAACATACATAAACATGCAAACATACACTTACCTAAATCAAATTACATAACTACATTAATCCATTGGCGAAGAGAAATAAAATAAAAATGAGGCTCACCATGGCTGATCTGTTTAATTATATTATCGATTGATAATGTATTTTTTAACTTACAGAATATTGCCTCCTTTTATTCGGCAGCATTATTTCACTTTCATTCGAACTATTAATTATTTAATTATTTATTTAAATTATTTATTTTACTTATTAATTTTTATTTAATTTAATTTATTTATTTTATGTAATCATTTTAATTACTTTATTTTCTTTTATTTAATTGATTAATTAAAATTATGATTTATTTAATTATTTGATATTTCAAGCTTGACCAGTATCATACACTATAGAAGACAACATCCGCCATACATCTCTATCAGGTTCAATTCTGGAGATCTTGAAGGCCAATTTACTACTTGAAATGACTGTTTTTCTAAAAATTCTTTAGAAATTCTTGATACGTGAATACTACAATTGTCTTGAACAAAATAGTAATTCGGTTTTAAATTTAAATTCATTATTGGCGTAGGTCTCCAACAATTTTATATAGCTGCTTGAGTTTACCTTCTCTCGGAGCACTTTCACTGATATTTGGCATTAACATAGTCCATGTCATGAACCCTCCACCACCGCATTGCCGTGAATGTTTGTCAATGGTCATCCGTTCTTTTGTATATGTACACCTTGGTGCATATGAATATTTTGTGTATATATATATATATGTATTCAAACAAATTTTACCAGTTATCTGGGCCATCCAGATTAAACTTTTTTCATCTGAAAATACAACGGATTCCCAGGGTATACTTTCATGAATCCAGTCTGAAATTTTAAGCAACCTTTCAGATTTATGTTTCTTACTTAGAATCACTTTCTGTACGCCCTCGCAATATTTATAATTTGTCTTATTTAACCAGTTTATCACTGTTCTTCTTGATACATCAATCTGAATGTCTTTCAATATTTTCGTTGAAGTTACTTTATTTCCAATATAGTTCTCTCTTCTTATATATCTCTTCATAATCAAAGATAACCTCTTTGTTATTTTATTTTTAGGGCCGGTTTTGCATTTATTAACTTTCATTTTGTAGTTACAAAGCGTTTGTGCAGTTGGTATTGAAATGTGAAATTCATCACTTATTTCTTGATAAATTCTACCATATTTTTTATGCTTCTTGATTAATTCTCTAAATTCCTTTGAATACCTACCATTTTCATTATAATTACATCGGAAATAATAAATAAACTAAAATTTATGAAAAAATTTTGCCACTTGAAATTGTACTATAATATATAAATTTAATTATTTTATTAAAACAAGCATATATATTAAGTGATATTATTAGAAAATTTATAACACTTAAAATGTATCATTTTAACCCATTAATGCCGAGAATTATGTATTATGAATTTTTCATAATTTTCCATAATTTTCATATTTTTTCATAATTTTTCATAATGCCTGGTGACAGAGAAACAAAACATGTTCCGTATGTGTTCTGAACCTTCAGAGTACACACCTTATCAACGAAACATAGCTAAATGCAATGTCTTTACTTTTACAGCCATTTTTATTAGCTGGGCACGAATGTTCCCGTTCGGCGTTAATGGTTAATATACCTATGAATAAATATAAACGATTTATAAAAAAAATATTTTGAAAAATAAAATTTATGAAAAAATTTTGCCACCACTATATCATCATTTTAACATATATAAGTTTAATCGGGTTTTTTTCTTGCTAACAATTTACGGTATTTATACCCCAAATTTTTATTTATTGATGAAATTATTTTTTAAATGATATTTATAATTATTAAGCATTTCATTTATCATCTCAACGTCAATTGCCATACGTGTTATGTAACGATTACGTAATAAAATCAGAAAAATTCAAAATATGGAATGTTATGCAAATTTTCTGAATGTTGAACGAGGCGGTCCGCCTCGACGTGATGGGCAATCGGTGAAATATGCACATCGTTGCGATGCCCGAAGTGGGACCTTCTTTGTTCCGGTTTTGGATCGATTCGAGTCAGGTCGAAATATCAATTTTTCGATCTCGAACGATTCGAATGTCATAAATGAAGACGGATGGCGGCATGTTCGGTATCGGAAAAACCGGCGCAGCAAGAGGAATTCAGCGGTGTCGGAATCGGCGAGATCCGACTCGCGGGGCTTCCGGAACTTGCAAAAATATCGTCCCGAATGTAAACCGAATGGTTACTCGTCACCGCTCATCGTCAAACGAGGTATCGCCAAACTTGTCTCGAATGTTGATTCGAATCAGAATCGCCTGATGATGATTGATTTCCACCGAAATATATTGATTTAATAAAAAATTGTATTCTAAAATGGTGTTTTCTAATTTTTAATTAAATTAATATATTAAAATTTTAAATTACATTAAAAATTAAATATTACATTCTAAAATTTAATTATTACATATGAAAAATATTTTAAATCTTGTTACTTTAAAATTAAATTAAATTATTTTCAATTAGTAGGTATTAAAGAAAATACCAATCAGCCATTTGGGTAAGAGAGACACAATCCGAATCAACATATAACATGCAAAATATAAAAAAATTCAATACATTACTCACAAGAATAAAAATCTCAATTTAAAATTAAAAAAACCTCAGTTTCACTTAAATGCAAATAATATTTTAATAAAAAAATAATTTTTCCAAATGCATTAAGTACGATTCGAGTTTCAATAGGTTTTATACCATTAAGAAAAATCATATTTATAACAATACTTTACTATATTTAAAATTATCAAATTAACAACATCAATATGAGGTTTACAACATTTATTAATATTACAAGCGCATTCACTATTTGACATCTCTCTTGATCAATATTTTTCTGAGTTCAAACTAATTATTTCCAATAAATGAAAATCTGTTAATAAAAATTATGAATTATAAAGAATCTAATTGGTTGAAATTAAATCTAAACATTTTTAAAAAAAAGAATATATTAAATTAATATATTAAAATTTTAAATTACATTAAAAAAATAAATAATACATTCAAAAATTATTTTAAATCTTTTTACTTTAACATTAAATTAAATTATTTTTAATTAGTAAGAATCAAAGAAAATATAAATCATCCATCTGTGCAGGAGAGGCACAATCCGAATAAACATACAACATGCACAATATCAACACACAATTCAAAAAATTCCTTACAGGAGTATTTTACTATGAAAACATTATTCGAATTTCCAATGAAAAAATTCTAATTTATGTTTTAAATATAAAAGATAACATTAAAAATGACTAAATCATGTATAAGATGATAAATATTAAATTAAAAGCCTCATACCTTTTATTAGAGTAATACATTGAAGGCTTGTAGGATACGTTTTAGGATAATTAGGTGAAGTGATCTCATATTCGAAATTAACTTTGTCACTGGTCGCTGGAGGATATATAACTGATGGATCTGCAATTGAGTGATTGACATGGTTTATAAACGATGAACACGCCTTAGATTGTACAACAATTATTATGTCAAATATTGATCGACTTGCTAAATTATCTAGTAAAAAGAGAACTTTCAAACAAAATTTAATAATAATAAAGTCAAATAAATAATTTCATCAACTTTTTTGTCATGTTAATTAATTTTGTTAGTCTACCAATTCAATTATTTTTATCACGTTTGTATAAACTTGCATTCGTTTCTGTCTGTTTGTCCGAATTTTTTTCGTACTTTTGCAATTGAGGTGATTTTTCCCTAATGTGTAATCCCGATGACAATACATGAAACAATTAAAAGTCACTATCTGAATGATTAATTAGTTATTTCTTTTGTACCAAAATTGTCCCTTATTTATTAATTAAATTGAAAACTAAATAAATTAAAATGTGTATTTTTTTATATTTCTCATAACTTTTTGAATTTTTCGGTATTTTCTTCGTAATATAAATACATCTTGGGATTCCTTAATAATTATAGTTTATTGAGTTATATCTTTGTATTGATGAATTTTCAAAAATAAACATATTGATTTTCTAAATTCGTGGTATTTCACTCTTTCTTTTATTTTCTCGAGTTAAAAGCAACTTTTTGGAAGTTTCAGTGATTTATGGTATGAAAATAGCTCTACAAAGACCAGACTATCAAATACATAAATTAGGCTGAAATCAAGTCCGATCGAATAATTCGGGATGTTAACGTAGTTTCACAGTTACACCGTACCAAAACACATTAAAATGCTCTCCTTAATAATCCAGTAATTTTTAAACTTCATCGTCTCGATTGGACAACTAGCTCAAGTTGTGGACCAGAAATATCGACTCTGAATCGATTAAATTGTTGAAAATTGTTATTGATTCAAATTGGAATTCCAAAAATCGACAAAGTCCTATCGATTATAAAACCTCAGTTCAAATCAAACTCTGATACGCAATAAATCTTTGATAGAATATTTTAAGAACCACTTTTTTTCGAACTAAATTCTAATATAAATTTTTTTCTTTGTCTGAAAACTTGTCCTACATTTAAAATATAATGATCACTCTGGTCAATATGAATTTAAAGGTTTTAATAGATCCATCCAGACATTATCAATGTTTTCATGTATGTTTCCACCAAGCTAAGTTCAACCAGCTCATTTATAATTTTGACATCTTCAGATAAAAGATTTTTGGAAGAATTTCCATCATGACTATGTTCAGCTCTAGCTCGAAATAAGATTACCTCAGCACTTGTAGAATCATATGAGATAAATGCCGGCATCGCATCGCTTGCCCTTAAACTTAGCTAAATTGAACCTATAATATCTGTAAAACATTTTCTCTCCTTCAACCGTTTCATTCTTATAGGAATATATCCATATTTTTCTTCCTTAATTTTACTTAGTACTTCTTCATGTGACTTAAAATGAGAATCTTTATCCCAGATGCGATACCTCTTAGTCATCCTTTTCTTAGTCACTACATTATATTGAATACTTATTTCTGAATCAGATGATGATTGATATTCAGGTATTTGTGTTAATTTGCTTGCCATTTGATTAGTTTGCAAGATTTATTTGGAAATTTCTATTATTTATATTAAAATTATTGGTTAAATTGTAATAACTTACATTTTAAAAAATATATATGGTCAATTTTTGAAGAAGTAAAGTAAATTTCATATTAAACAAACACAATAAAATTTCATTTTAATGATAAAGGATCGAATTTAATTTCAAAGAAAAATAGTTGTCTTTCATTTTAAAAATAAAAATTAAATTTCATCAAACCATACTTTTCTAAGTGACGCATCGAATTGTTTGATAATTACTAATTATAAACAACAAAGTCGAATAATGTTGTTTTTTAAAATACTAATACTGATGAAAAGATAAAAAAACAACAGAATTTTTTTATTTATCGATTGTTTTGATTTTTAGCATAGTTATTATTTTTTTAATATAGATTTTTTTTATTTCCTGAGTAATTAATTATTATACTTAGAATTATTGTTTTTTACTGAGAGATTATTTTTTACTTAGAAAATATTAATTTACTGATATAATAATTATTGTGAATAAATTGAAATAAAATTGGCAAGTTATTAAAATCAAAACTTGAAAGCCAATTAAAAATATTTATTAATTTCGACGGTTTAACCGTCATGGTCAGAACAAATGATTTTTCAAACGAAATTTACTTATATAGTGCAGTTAATGATTATGCAATCAATATGTAATCAGTACATCATTTAAAAACTCCCAACAAATAAGTTGGTACAAACAAGTTGATGGAGTAGCTATGGGTTCACCATTAGCCCCCACTTTGGCTTCAATATTTCTTTCGAGTATTGAAGATAAAATCGATTCTTTTGTCGGTCGGAAACCTCTAGCGTATAAACGCTATATTGATGATATATTTTTGATTTTTCAAAATGAAACAGATATTTCCCCATTTTTAAATTATATGAATTCTTTGCATTCAAATGTAAAGTTTACTATGGAGAAAGAACTAGATAAGAAATTGTCCTTTCTTGATTTATTAATTGAAAAAAAATAGACGTTATGAGACTGAGACTTACAGAAAGAAAACTGACACGGGGTTGTATACAACACCGATCAGTTTCTGTGAACCCAAATATCGTCGAAATATGATTAAAGGTCTTATTTTTCGCTCATGGGCTCTTTCATCTACAT
>MQRK01088254.1:0-14398 GCA_001938485.1 Girardia tigrina
CTTCGAGAACCGATGCATTTTATGCTGATGGAATAAAACAACTTGTTTCTCGTTGGCAAAAATGTATTGATGCCAAGGGTTCATACTTTGATTAATAAACTTTTGTTTCTGTGAATTTGTACATCTTTGAGGTTTGTGTATCAAAAGCGCAATTATTTTACGACCAACCTAATATAATAAATAAAAATAAAAAATAAATAACTAACAAACAGTTCTTGCTATTTGTACATTTGCCTTACTTTTTAATTTTTGTACATCATCCGAAGATCTTGTTTAAATGCTTTTCATTTGTATGTTGTGTTAAGTGAACCTTACTACAAAATCAGTCTTTATTAAAACAATTGTGAATAAATTTAAATAAAATTGGCAAATTGTCAAATAAAAATTCTTAAGTCAATCAAAGTTTCTTAATTTCGACGGTTTAACTGTCATCGTCAGAACAAATGATTTTTCAAACAAAATTTACTTTACAGTTGATGATTATGTGATGATTATGATCAATACGTCATCACTACATCATTTAAAACCTCTCAACAAAGTTGTAGACGATGCAGTTTGAACGTTAATTTTAGTATACAAAGATCTTATATATAAAGCTTCACATGTCACTCTCTCCAAATAATTTTTAAATTGAGTGCACAGAATTTTAAAGTGTTGTGAATTTTTATCTCCTTTACAATGTCTTCTATGTCCTACAATGTTACTTCAACCTTCATTACGACTGTGTTCCTGGATTATCTTATAGAGATGACGTGAAGTCTCTCCAATGTATGTGGCGTTACATCTAATACATGTATATTGGTAAATTAGATCCGAGCACAATCCTAGAGTCGTTAGAGATTTATTGCCGAACACACTTTCAATTTTTTTTTCGTTTGAAACATCATTTGTTCTGACAATGATGGTTAAACCGTCCAAATTAATAAAATTTGATTGGCTTAAAAAATTGTTATTTATTAAAACAAATACTTTATTTATAAATTTAATAAACATAGTCCCTCACAAATATACATTCAATTTGGTTGACATATAACATTTCCTCAACTAATAAGCTTTCCCGACTTTCTCCAATTAGTTCTATTCGTTTTTTTCTAGATTTATGCACTTCAACCAGACCCAAATATCTACCAATTATCATATATTCCTTTGACATTTTGTACAATGAATCCAACACTTTAATCTCAATGGATATTTTTCCTCTTTTTTTACTAGAATCCTAAAACTTCGTTAAATTACAACTCCATATCTCCTTGTTTTTTTTACCTTTTCTGGATCTTTTGGTTGAAAGAAAATCTCTTAGTTATGGGACTGGAATTTATAGGAAGCAAACTAATACAGGTTTATATACTTCACCGGACAGTTTTATATACTTCACCGGACAGAAACATGATTAAATGTTTAATTTATCGCTCCTTGTTGTTGTCTTCCACTTTTGTTAAATCTGTAGAAAGTCTTAATAAACTAAGTTCTTTGTTAAATTGAATGGTTATTCTAAATCTTTTCTAGAAAAATTAATAAAGGAAACAGTAGATAAAATACTTTTGAAAGATCTTTCGAAAAATCAGAGTTTGACTTCTCCTGATGGATCTAAGAAAGAAATCGAAGGATCATTAGATATTAATAATATGCCTAAATATTGTTTAATCGTACCTCATTCTGAAGGATTTAAAAACTTTAAAAATACATTGTTAAAAGCAACTAATAATGAATTAAATTTAAAAATTACATCACGATCTCATAAAATTCAAAATATGTTAAGTTATAAATATATTACACCTTTAACACTTTGTTCTGATATAGTTTATGAATATTAATGTAATGGATACGGTACCACATACATTGGAGAGACTGCCCATCATCTCTGTATATGAATTCAAGAACATGATCGAAAAGAGAGTAAAATTAATATTGCAGAACATAGGAAAAAATGTAAATGTGATGTTAATTTTGATAATTTCAAAATTTTGTGTAAGCATTTTGATAGTTATTGGGAGAGAGTGTCGTGTGAAGCATTGTTAATTAGGTCACGTTGCCCTAAAGTCAATGTTCAATCGGCAGTCTCAACCAGCTTATTGAGAATTTTTGTTTAATATGATTTCATGCACTCGATTACATAATCTTCATTTTTGTATTTATATACAGGTGAATTGATTATTAATTAGTGACCTGAAGATGACGGTAGATCCGTCGAAATATATTGTCTATAAATATATTTTTTAATGGATGAGTGTTGCATTTAATAATAATTTATAAAATAAAAGGTCAATTGGTTTTATTGGTAAAATTTCAAAATTCGAAAAATTGTTTGATAGGTGAACTTTTATCAAGTAACTAGCATAATTTCGGTGTACTTAACTCTCTTTCATAAAAGTTCACTCACTACTACTGTCAAATCATTTTTTCGCATTTTTTTAAAAAGTCTTAAACCAAGTGTGTATACTTTCCAACGCTGGGTATCGAACTCTCTCCGTCAAAGTGTTTGCTGCAATTGAAGTTCACCAGCACTGTCATTTTCCAACTTCTGCTTTACTGTTCAAAGTGTTTAGAGAGTCATAAAACTCAGCTTTTTCTTTGTTACTGTAAGCACAATCAATGGGTTTTTACACCCCCACTATGAATATTTAATTGAAAATCTTATCAAAGAAAGGCCAAAACTCAATATTGTTTTTGGGTAGTTTGGTCATAAGACCCACTATCCACTATCTAATTTATCACACTTGTAGTCCACTAATATAAAGTGTCTATTTATCATATCTTTCTGTCACGAAACTAAATCTATGTGAAATTTTCAGATATCATAGATGATAGATTGACAAGATTAATACATTTAGGATTATTTTGAACTTTTTGACTGCTATAGTAATTAGTTTTTTTTACATTTTATCAGAAACAATCTTCTCTATTAATTTATTTACCAAAAGACAAGCGTGATTTGGATGAGTGGCAAATGTTTGGTGAAATATCTTCATTTTTTAAGGATGTCAGTGTTCTTGAATTCAACAGGTGTAATCAATATTAATTACAATCATCGATGTACTTCTTTTACCGGTCCAATTTATACTGGAATTTTAAACTAATGCAGGAAAAAGAGAAGAAAGAAAAGGAACTCGACAATTTAGTTTTTTTCACAATGCTATCATATATTTATATAATATTGTCACTTCTCCTCTCTTGATCATTTTCTATTAGCCCCAATCTTGTGCCTAAATACTAATAATAATTTAGGCATCTAAACAATACATGTGTAGAATGGATTTAAATGATTCTGATGGCATTCAAAAGTAGATGCCGGATACATCGAGAGGTGATTCAAATACTTTCTTGACTATCATTTATTGATTGTTAAATGCACTTACTTTCTTGGCTTTGCTATTTGTTATCTTGGGTAGCCTTAATCAATTACATGTGTTGAGAAACGATAAATATCCTTTTTCAGTATCCATAATTGATTATATTAAGAATACCTTTAAATAAGAAATCACTTTCCTTTTAAATAAGTTCAGAAAAAATGTTTTTATGCGTAGTTTTCATTTTTATATTAATAAATTATATTATTAAAATCTGCATTTTATTTTTATTACTTCGATTTTTTTTATATTTCACACTTATAAAAATGAATACAAGTAAAAATTTAACAATTTCCATATGTAAATGTCAAAATTTAATTTAGTTTGAACATTTTTTGTATTTTTTAGAAATGTTTTATTCGTCTTCTTTTCCTCGTAGAGATTGATGCCCTAATGACATAATGTACTTTGTATCTGTCCGATGTACACAGTGAAGAATATATTATATTATTTAAAATAAAATATTCAAAAGTTTCAGTAAGGTTGTGTACAATAAGAACTCTGACAAATGAAGCGTATGTGAAACTGAGGATAAATTTAAATAATGAAATAAAACTTTTTATGGCGTTTTAATAATTTAATAAACAAATACTAAGGACTAGAAGATATTTATAACATGAAATCTGCACAAAAGAAGTTTAAAATCGTTTCAAAGTTGTTTGTAATAACGGAATAAACGAACTAGTCGCAGCATCAATTGCTTTTCGACATTTGACTTCAATGTTGAACGATTTGAATGGAATATCTATAGGAATAAATTGAATGATCCATTCTTCTTTTATTTCGAAAAATCAGTGCTTGAATTTGTTGAATTTTTTTAATATCGGAAAGAGGCATCCTGTGTAAATTTTGAATCAACTAGTCTTTCAAAATGAGGGTATACACATCCTTCTATAATTAAGAATGTAGATAAGTAAAAAAAAATAAGTAAAAATATTGCAACACTGAATTTCTACTATTCTAGATCTCTACAAAATAAATTTACAAGAATAAAATTTAACTCTTTTAAAATCGTTTCTAAAACATTTGCTGAAAGAAAATTCAGTAAAACTTCAACATTGTTGAACTCTTCAAACATATTTTAGTCCTCTTGAAAGTGTGTTGTTTGAAATTTTCCAGCTAAAACCAAATGTGCTTTTGATGAACCAAGGTGGGATACTTCTCTACCAAATATTTCGTGAACATGGTTTAATTTCTGCCAGTAGAGTTCGATATTGATAGCACGACAATTAGAGACAAGTTCTAAAATACCTTCAATGATTCACAAAACTCAAATCATGACCTTCTTGGCTAATCTATCTTAACTTAATGTAATGTAACTCATTGCTTACCTCAATTTTGATTCAATATAAAACTTTTTTCATCAAAATACTTTTCCGAAATTGATCGTTCATTGTAATGTTGACGAGTTAACGAAAATGTTTGGGTTTGAACTTCAGTTAATGTTTTTTGATCTTAACAAAAATTGACTTGAGTACGTGGTGATTTTTGTATCCAAAGCTCATTTAAAGTCTTTATCGTCTATCTATGATAGTTGATTTGAATGGAGCTTATTCTTAAGACTAGTGTCACTAAATTTGTATTGCTAGAACTACCTTGACATGATCATCTGGGTTACAGTTCCTTCACTCTTTGCATCGAAAATCTCATTTTGAACATCTCTTGATGAGATTTAGTTACGAGTAGTAGCGGATAAATAGTCGAAGTTAAAATTTATCAATCATCAATTGATTCTTCATTTGGTTCTCATCTGTCAATGATGTTATAAGAATTCTAAGAAAATATTTTATGTATACAAGACTAAGGATACGAAGATATATAACAAAAGTTGCATTTTCCGCAAGTGTCACAGAACTTTCAGAGTAGCATAATAATATAAAATAAATAAAATCTTAAATAAACTTCATTTTTTTAAAATTGTCTACGGTTACAATTTTTACATCATAATTTATATAAACCGATCTTCTTTTATTTTTGCTACTAATAATCAAACCAGATTGAAATAACGATTGTTTTTTTAAGATTTTCAAATGCTCTTCAAAAAATAAAATTTATATATTCGTCTGATGTAAATTGAAAAACGTAATTTTAACTCAGAATATTTTTAACAATTTTTAAAAATAATTCTTTTAAAATAATGAAAATAGTATTTCCAAAAGAAAATAAATTTGGAAAATTTGGACTTAATGTAAAATATTTATTTTTATTGATGTATTTTGGTCTAAGAAGATTGAATCATTTTAAAAAATAAATTACATTTAGTGCATTATAATTGTGATAATTAAAAAAAATTTACTTCGAATGACGTAACAAAAATTTATAATTATATATAAAAGCCCAGAATTTCATCTGCGTAACTCTCAAAGTTTGCACTAATCATTTTTTTTTGCTTTTGGATGGCTTATTTTTTAATTTTATAATCAATGCATAATAACTCCGAATAATATGAAATTACTAATTCCAAAAATGTATTTTAATCATTAAATCCGTTTTGCCTTCATACAAATTATCGAGAAACATTTTTTCTTTAAAAAAACCCTTATATATATTATATTTGTCTAAAATGTTAGTTAGTTTGTTTGTTAGTCACACTATGATATCACAGCAAGATGGCGAAGGACCCGAAGTAAATCCACGCAAAGCCGTAGTCAATCTGGATAGCCCGCATCAAAACGGTTCTGTCGATGCAGCGGTTTCACTGAATAACATCGGGAAGCCGACAAAATTGACCAACTATTAAATCAACACCGAATTTGAAACAATAAATAGTAAATTATAATTTTGATTTTAAAATTAAAACAGAAACTTTCAAAGAAGAAATATATAACGGGTCTTTTTCTAGTTAGAAAATAATATTAAAATGAAGGAATAATGTAAATTTCCTAAGATTTTATAATCTTCCATAGACATATATGGAGGATGTAATTCAATATGTTTAATTTTGGGAATTAATCAATTAGAATGTTAGGAATATTTAAATTATATGTGAATATTGTATTATGATTTGAATTTGTTGAACCTAGAATGGTGATTCTTACACCCAAGTGGAAGTGGCAATTTAAACATAATTAAAATAATAATGACGAAAGGATAATTATCTAATAAGTTTAAATTTTCGAATTAACAATTAAGATGAAGAAACAAGTATTAAAATTTATATATCCAAAAATGATGAAATTTTAAAAGTTTTATTAAAAGATATTTCAATAATTTTGATAAAGTTTAAGTAGCGTTTTAATAACATATTTATGTCTCGTAAGCTTTAATATCATGAAATTTAAATTAAGTCATTTTTACAATTTGCTAAAATATGTTATAAATCAATTAAAATAGAAATTTATTTAAAGTTCTCATAACTTTATGGTGTTTAAGTTATTTAAACTAAATTCTGAGATTTAAAATGTGAGTTAAAATTACTTATTTTAATGAATATTTTTGCAAATAAAAGATAATAATTATTGTTCGAATAATCATCATTAGAAACACATATAAAACCAATTAGAATGACGTTGAATTGTGAGAGATCTTCCGAGAATTGTGATGATTCAATATGGGATGTTAAGGAATGTAATATTTGTGTCAGTGCGCTTAACAATGAAATTATAAAATAATCATATGAGTTTATGTGTTCCTAAGTACATTAGAAATAATATGAATGAAAACACATAAAAAAACAAATTTTTGTTCATTTATTGTAAATATTAAGGTGAAATAAGTATAATCATACCAAAAAAAATTTGGTGTACAAGCTTTTATAATTTGTCATATGTTTGCGGTTCTGTATCTATTTCATCCACTTCTCACATTTTTTGACTGAATTATCAAAGCCTATTAGGCGAAAACCCACTTTCTATTTGCATTTAGATGTAGCAAATTTCAAAGCCTGAGGAAAACATGAGAACGACACTTTAATTACTTTTTGCGGCCAAACTGAAGGCGGTAGATGAGCAGTGACAGTGAAAAAGTGTATTGTCACCTAGAATACATCAGTCCTGAAAGTGTCATGTCGCTAGGTGAACGGGAAGTGGATGAATTTTCGATCGCAAGATTTGATGCATCCAGGCAGACAAACAAATGAAACGTAATAAAAGCTTGTAAAAAGGACATCGATGAAAAAAAAATCAAAGTCGAAAAAATTGAATATCATGCACGCAAAAAGTTATTCTTACAGTACAGTTTAAATAGTCCTAAAAGAGTTTTTTCCTCTTACTGAAACCGAAATATATTATTTAAAATTTCTTGAAGATTTTTGAACAAAATTAACGCAAATTATTCGTTTAAAGATTACTTTGTTTTTGAATTTCTCTCAATCCCCAAATAATTGCAACACATTATTTATTGTAACGATCTCGGTAGCTTGTTGATGCCTTCAAAGAATTGCACCTGCTTCAAATTCACACATATTTGTATGTTGTGAAGCACATCAGAAGACCATGTGTAATTATTTCTTTGAAATGCGGATTTTATAGTTCAAAAGAAACAAAAGTCCTTAGGGGCGAAGTTTGGCTAATGCACAGGGCTTTTGAGAACGTTCAGACGAAGTTATGTAAATTTGATTTTCGTGAAATGAAAAATGAATTATGACACTTGAATTAAGGATTATTATCATAATTTTGAAGAAATATTAATTATTTGTAAGCAAAGTAATTGTTCTTTCACATCTTTCATCATATTCACATTATCCAGATCCGATTGAAAATATAGTTTCGAAAATTAAACTGTATGTTTCATGAAGATTATCATGTAGTAGCAGATCGGTAGATCTTCAAATTTAATAAAAGAAGCGCTTAGAACAGTAAAATTGGAAAATTCATTAGGCATTTTGGTAACTATATAACAAAATAATTATTAGATGTCAGTTTTTGAAGTGTTTGACAGAAACAAAAATTGCTAGGTGATCTAGGTCAAATTCGGAGTAGCGTTGTTTGAATTTGGTGGACAAGATGTCTATGGGATGAGCAAGGTCGCTGCAAAGGTTGAAGTACGTCAGTTGTAAGCTGCAGTGGACCATACTTAATAGGATAAGAAGAGGATAATCGATTTCAATATGTCTTAATATTTTTATAGCTATATAAATTTAGTCAAACGAAAATTAATAAATCAAAGTTTCAATTAAATTTGAAATTTTTTTATTTTCTTATTAATAAAATATGTAATACTAGTTTTGGAAATGTTGAATCTGTTTGGTAAATCGTAAAAAAAATTTTTTTATATTTTATAATTTAGAAAATAAATTATCTTTATTAATTTTTCCTTTATTCATAATTTTTTTAATAATTTATTACCATTTAAAATATTTTTTGAAGTAATTCTGTTTATATGTAGTTAGTATTATTTTTTTCAAATCAAATGGAATTTTATCGATTTAAAGTAACTTGACTCAATTATTTTGATTAATTTATTCGTTTTCCGTCAGCTCTAAATGTCATTTATATTTTCGTACATATGTACATATAATTGAAACATATGTTTTTTATTTTCCCTCAAAAACTATTTAAATATGGTTAATTTTAAATGATTCATTTGAACTGAGCATTCACTAATATTCCTATTGAAGAAGTAAATCTGCTATATGATTACTATTTTTTTATTGAAGTATTTAATATTTAAATATATATACTCTATTAGACAAAAAATTTCGATCTCCTTTCAAGAAAAGAACAACTGATAATGTTCCGTCTGACCCTCAAGTTGCCCAGTGAATCAAACGGTGGTAACAGGGATACACAGGGGATCATCATCAATGTGCTGAGTTCATTTACAAAGATAAGCGATCGTTCGTAACAACCTCCAAACGATTTCAATTGATAATACGACTAAGGTCTTTCGTCAATTTGTCATTTTAGAACAAAACGAAGAATGTGCATTTTTGAATAATTCATTGAATTTTGATTATTATTCACGACACTTAAAATTTTTTTCAGTAGAAAAAAAATAAACATTTTAAAAACAAGCTTTTATTTATAAGAAATTACAACCTCTCAAATCAGACTTCAAATTCAAATTCAACAGACTCAAATTCAACTTCAAAAACTTCAATTCGCGTCGACAATAAATTACATGATTCAAAATTATCAACACAATTTCACAAATTGCAACTTTGATTTTTCATTACCGAGCCGATTCAACGACAATCACTATTATTGGGTTCTTGATCAAAAGACATTATCATTAACAAAACTTTATTTCTACCACAATTTGAGTTTTTTAAACAAATATTTTAAACAAATATTTTTGAGGAACTTTTGCAGTTTCTTTTTACACAAACCATTATAAATAAGAATTGATATAAATATAAATATGGTTATTATATTTTTTACGAATTAAAATTCTATACTTTTTTTAATAAAAAATTATAACGTAAATTAAAATTTTGTCACAAAGATTTTGTTGCGTCTTTTATTAAATTTCAATTTACCGCGGTAAAGTCGCCCGCGGTAAAGTCGCCGCGTTAAAGTCTGCGTACCTTTAAATTTACCTGTTTCTCAATTAAATTTCCCAATTCTATACAATAGCAGTTTCCATTTCGTTTTCATAATATATTTCATAAAATAATATTTTGAAAATAGAATTTAAAATCGCAATTTCGTTTAATTTAGCAATTTTTAAATTACCCATTTTTTTACAAAAATAAAATTATATTTCCCTTAATAATTAATTTTTCCAAAATAAAATTAAAATCGCATTTTTCATTTAGGACGATTTAATTATTTTACAATTATTTGTTGATTCCAATTACAATTTCCAAAAAAAATTATAATTACATTTTTAATTTACTTCTTTACATTTTTAATTTAAAAGTTACAAAAAATAGTTTAGTTTACTTTCATTTTGCAAAACAGATATTAAACTTCATATAACTTTTGATTTTATTTCAATTAAATATTTTCATCAGATCTGAAATTAACTTTTTTATAATAAATCTTTTAATAAACCTACCGTAAAATTTATTTTATTTCTTACATAAATTTTTTACCTTAAAATTTCTGAAAATCTAATTTTAACATATCTATAACAATTTTTACGGAATGTAATTGTTTAATTAATAATTTGATAAGATTGTAAATTCAAAAATTTTATGAACTCAACCACGCTCCCAACAATTATCAATAACACAAAATAATGCGACACTTGCTGCCCTCCAATTCAGACTCAAAAAAATCTGACACTCCCAATTCAATTCGGTTACAATGGCAAAAAACAATTTAAGTCGTTACAATTAAAATTTTGAGAAATTTTTGAAAATTGAATCGCCTAAATCAACTTTGCAATTAACAATTGATAATATAATAGAATTATGATTTCTGTCTGTCATTCTGTCTGTGTGAAGTTCTCGGAGTTCAGTAAAACAAATTTAATTATTTTTTAAAAATGACAAAACAACCGGTTGATCCGGAATCTACGCGACGAGGCGATTCTAACGATGTGTCTCCTCCACCGATCCGACGAAGAAAAGTTAATGAATAAATGATGAAAAGGGTCAACACAAATTCAAAAAAATGAATGTCAACAATACGAAACCCAAAAAAGGAAATATGATGAAATTGGATGAAAAAAATTACAGGCATTTAGTTAATAATAATATTCGTCAGACCTGGCGGAACGGGTTCACCGCAATAATAATATAATAATAATTTGAATTAAAATTCCCAACAGGCGTTAAAGATGTTTATTGCATCTAATACATCCTTGTAATTGTGGAGACAATTGCGAATATGAAACAGAAATTGGCTTTTGGCGAATATAAATTAATTTCTAACGGTTATCAGATACAATAAGTGTTCATTTTCGCTTACTTTGTATCCATATAAACATATATTCTATTTCCATTGTAAATTTGTCTTCCAGTTTGAAACCTTTTTTAATTTAATTTATTTTCTTGTTGGCTTTGAATTGTGTAAACTAATGCTGACTAGGTATTAAAGACAGATAAATTGTCTTCAGTTAAATAAAATAATTCCAAAGAAAAATGTCTTCAATTTTTAAAGAAAATCCAACGAACGAAATAAAAGATTTATGGAAAATATAAGAAATAGAATTTTTTATATTTAATTATAAAGCATAGAATTTTTATTGACGTAAATAAAAAAACAGAATTAATATTATAACAGAATATTACACAATTAATGATTTTTAATTCTCTGAATCTATTCTTGGTTTTCCTCTAGCTTTTCTAGCTAAGGGAGATAAAACACCGTCTTTGGTTAAACAATGCGATGAAAAAGGAACTGTTGGCTCTGCATAAGATCTTGAATAACTACTTCCTATAAAGAATTCTTCAGTAAAAATCATAGGATCTTGTCTCAAAAATAGAATCACAGCGCATAAATTACTGCAGGGAATGCAAAACTCAAACATTCTTTTACAAGACCATGTCTTCAAATTAAAATCTGTAATATACAGACGATTAACTAAAAATGTATCATTGCTTGACTGTTCAACAGAATAAAGTCGGTATATTGCAATATTGGATTCTAATCTATTTGTTTTATTGTCAAAAATATAAACATTAAGAACTTCATTTCTTCTGGTACTAAAAAATCCCATGTTGTAATTATTGATTGAAACAATTAAATTGCAAATATGTTTTTTGACAAACTTTTTTAGTGCAGAATACATAGATTCTGCGGGATTTGATGTGTTTGATATTTTATTTGATTTTATATCTTGGAAGGGCCAGTTTGAATTTTTCCAAGTGCTAAAAGGGTATAAAATCAACATATTGTAAAAATCCGGATTATCATGCCTGATTTCGTTCATGATATGCTCGAAAACACTTTCATCATATGTGTAAGCAGCAGTCAAAACTTGCCTATTATCACTTGATCTCTAAATTTATTTTTTAGATTCTTTAATATATGCTGTATACAATTACATTTAACAGCTAACGGGAACTACAATATTCTCTGCTACAAGTTATCCGAGGTCTATATCTGACATTATTATTGTTTTATCATTAATAATATTGAATGTGGATTCCAGGTTAGAAAGGAAAACCTTCCAGCTTTCTGTATTCTCTGGTTTCACAACTGCAGATACAAGTAGCACCAGCTGGTTTCTTTCATTCTGTGATACGACTACCATCAGAGTACCATTGTTAGGGCTTGAGAGAAAAGTTCCATCAACATTAATAATCTTCCTATTTTTGCTAAAAAATCCTGAGTTGATTTCCAACTCATGTATAACCTCTTAAAGCGCCCATTTCAACTTCTAGATCACTTTGAATCGATTCTCAATCATAATTAGATATCAAAGAATTTAAATAGCTGTACGAATCTGTCAATACCATCCTGTTTCCGATTTTAGCAGTATTATTTGCCTTATAAGCAGTAATATACCTGATTCTTTCTTTATTGTTCCTCCTAATGTGCTCCACAAGGTCAGTTGGCCTCGTAGTTGTGTACATGCCTAGAAGGTTGTACAAATAATTGGTTGTTTAAATAATCATAAGCTAGGGTTGTATTTTTAAATACATTTTTGTAATGATTATTTCTCTTGATTTTACTTATAATATTGTGGTGCTCATGAAAATTTTAACAAAAAAATTTTCTTTTGTTTCATCGAACTAATTAATTTAATATGGTGTAACAATTTTGAATTGTACACAAAATTAAATTCCCAAAAAATAAGTTTTGTTTTATTTTTCTTTGTTTTCTCACGAAAATTTTGAAATAAATATAAAAATGAAAGCGAGCCATACCTCTTGGACTCGACCTGCCGCACCACGCACGACGGAAATCCGCGACCGCATCAATGCAGCATCCGAGTCTCGGTTTGACGAATCGATAGGATCATAAGTCGCTTCGAGCGATACCGGTCACTGAGCCGGTAACGCAATACGGGAAGCCACGACGAGTCGGTTCGATGACTGCTGTCCAGTCGTATCCGATCGACATCGAACCGGCCGATACTTTCCGCAGAGAGAAACGGGTGCTGGCCTTCATAGTTCAATCCAGAGGCCAACACCATAAATATGATTAAAGTATCAATTTTCCTAAACAAAATCTTCATATTAAAAAGGATAAATCTAAATTTTGCAACATGTCACTTTTAATATGAAAATAACTTAAAAGTTTAACTTTTAATTCTTACAACCTTTATTGACATAATATTTAAATGTTTGCAATATGAATCTCTGTCTACGTTATCATGAGTTCTTTTATCAAGATTCTTGTCCGCATACCCTTAGCTTCATAATTTCTTTATATTGTTCATTGAATCTTTCTATAAAGAAACTCTCGAACTCTGACACAAAAAAGATGGCTATGCCATCAGATTTAGAAAAATTATAACAAATAATTAAATAATTAATTGAATAAAATTCCAGAATAATTCTAATTTGATTTCTGTTATTAGTTATTTTTAAGTTATTATTTATTATTAATCCAGTATAATTTTAATTATAAAAGTCATGTTAGATATCTCGCAATCTTTCATAAAAAAATTTATTCAGTGTATTTTGAACATATAAATAAATGATTGACGTTTTTAATTAAATCGTTGAATTGCCATGACTTTATTAATGTTTTACTAATAACTAGATTAATTTTATAAATAAATAATTTGATTAAATTTATATATATTAAAGCAATCTTTAGATTTTTTTGAGCATAAGTATTCTTCACACATAACACTGATCAAATCAGAAAATTTACATCTCATTTCTTTCTTTGTTTTGCTTCTACCACCTTATATCCATCCTGACATCATTTAGGGCGATTGTTTAAAACTTTTTTGTTCTAATATTCATAGGAACTGGATGAATAGAACTTCCATGCATTTGTTGTATCATATTTGATGCAAGATACATTTAATGGTTTAAGACTAAATTTATTAAAAACTGCTTCTTTTGACAAAAATATTAGTATAATCTGTTTTAAAAATTAATTGAAATATTAGTATATTAGTTGTGAATATTTTGTAATTTGTCCTATCAATGGTTGATCCAACTAATTATGATCTGTTAAGAAAGGAACATGCTGTGAATTGTGACATACTAAATAGTTACTCAAAAGATGTTTCTTAATTTTTTATGATTAAATATATATATA
>MQRK01088335.1:0-13880 GCA_001938485.1 Girardia tigrina
TTTTAAAGTGTTATCGTAATTATAGAAATAATAAAAAAAGCAAATATGAATATTTATATGTATTTTTATCTATATCGGTTTAAGATTTATGAAATAAATAGTTTCTCAAAAAAATATATATATTTGTTTAAATTTTTTTTTGTGGTATAATAAAAGTTTTAATGTCTGATATTAATAATTCTGACGAGTTTCCAAAAACCTCTAATAAGTATTATTGGGTAATAATGGAAAAAATATTTTAATTAAAAATTTTAAGTATTGAAATAACCTTATTTTGCCCATTCTGAATGTTAATTGATGGGTTGTAGTGTCTTATTAGTAGAGATTCACAAAATTGTCGTTCGTAATGTGAATCAAAACCCTTTTGTAGAACAGAAAACTCATCTTTTCAAAACTCATCCATTTCAAAAGATGAGTTTTCTGTTCTACAAAAGGATTTTGATTCCCATTACGAACGACAGTTTTGTGAAAGGATTGCATGGATTACGGGGGCTCTCTTTCAACAATGGATATAAATAGATATGAAAATGAAGAGAGACAATCGGGAAAATACTATTTCTCCTGGACAAAGCTCCAGATCATCTGCCACCAACCAAATTGAGCAATATCCAGGTCCACTTTCTACCCCAATGCAACACAAGTCGTTTACAACTAATGAACTTAGGAATTATCTATTCATTTAAGTCTAAGTTTCGTAAGCTGCAAGTGACAGTAATAGTCAGCCAACTGGATAATCGATCGTCACAGCCGGAAATTACGTTACATGATGCTATCCGCTTCATTTCTTTGGCATGGAATTCTTTCAACCCAACAGTTATCTCGAACTGTTGGAACCACACTGGCATCTACAAAGCTACAACGAGCATCATCAATGAAGTCGACATCAGCAGCATCAATGCACAAACTGGAATTTGAGACAACATATTTCATCGGCTGTTGGATTTTATCGGAAGCACGTTGCCAAATTTACTCCGACTTTCTTTCGAAGAATATGTTCAAGTGGATGCCATGGTTGAAATAGAAGAAACAAATTCTGCGGAAGAAAACGAAGTGCTAGATGGTGATCAGCCAATTGACTTTGACGAAGAACCACCTGCACCCACTACTACTACCGAATCCGCTCGACATATACAAAAAGTGCGCCTCGATTTTGAGGCCAACTCCAGTGATGCAAGTTCCCTGTCAGCGATAGAAACGGTGAATGCAGCATTTCGGGAAACCTGCCTCCAAAAGCAATGATAGATGACTATTTTAGATTATTTTAAACGTAGTTTATGTTCTGTGGTTTGATTAAAAGGGCTGCATTTTGAACCTGCTGTTAACAATCTTTTTTCTAATGGAATGGTTAAAAATATCAATTCCGGAAAATGTGGCTCTTAGAGAACAGTCAGATGTTTTATGAGACTGTAGTTTTCTGCAGTAGTTAAATACAGTACAGTACTGTATGTGCTTTAATGCGAACATTCAATCTAATTCCCTTAATTTACAGCTACCCTCTTTTACGCCTATTTTTTTCCCTGCACCAAAGGTGGCGGGAAAACGAGGTTTGACTGTATATTAAATTGATTGATTTTAAAAAATCGATAGAAATAAGATTAAGATAGTAATTAAAATTAGGCGAATTCTCTTTGTTCGGAGGTATTTAACATACCAACACATTCGAGTTATTTGTTCCGATTTATATCTTTATCTCAGTTTCTAATGTATGTTCAAGAGCTTAACTAAACAGTCAATCCAATCCAAATTTCATTCTCATCCTCAACATTCTCGTATAGCAAATCAATTGTGATTTTTTGAGAAGAAATCTTTCGATTGAAATTCATATTTGTATTCAAACTAATCTAATAACAAAAATTACATATCAGTTTATAGTTTTTTTTTAAATTAATATAATTTTATTATATTATTTTAATTTATTTTCATTCTTTTGTTAAATGTAGGCTCAGCGATCGGTTAGCTTACTTTCACATAATTCTCATTAATTTATTTTATCAAATTATGATGACTTAAAATATTAAAAACTTGATAATAGTAAAATTTACGACTTCAATTATTTCTTGAACTTGAATAATTTCTTACTCGATGAATCTATACTTTGAAATGCGCGCTAATGACCTCAATTGTATTTAGCCAATGATTGTCTCTCAAGTAATTATTAATGTTGACAGTTTGATTAAAGAAAGAAATTTCAAGAATCAAGGTCAGTTGCAAGCCGTGTTATATAGCAAGTGTCTGATATCGTTTCATCTGATAGCGGTGGTGAAGAATGGCTTTGTGGTTAATGTGTTTTTACACCTTATAACATCTTTTATTTTGAATACGTGAAGTCCTACATTTAAGAGAAAAAATTTCAAACGATTGCCAAACTGAAGTGGAAAATCAAAGAATCAACATGAATAATCGTTAATTTCAATGATGGTGTCGCCTGCAAATAATTTGGAGTTGGATATTTTATTATTAAACGGATTATATGCTGATTGAAATTAAATTAATTTTTTTGAATTTGGCTTACTTAATGAAATACCCTAGATATAACAATATAAAGATGTTTAAATACCTTTTTCAATACCTGAAACTAAATCTTAAACTATAATAACACTATTCAACTAACTTAAAAATGCTTTACAAACATAATTTTTTTTCTCAAATCTGGCAGTAACACTTGAAGTATCAGCTTTCCTTTTTACTAAGAGCAGTTTATTAGAAAAGAAAGAGAGACCTGCTGGCCATTTTCTTCTCATTAAATTTAACGAGATTTATCAATCTACTTTTCAGTTTGTAAGAAATATCAAAAACTTTTCAAGCAAATAATTTTTCTTTTTTTTAAAGAAAAAATTGTCGCTGTAATTTCAATGATTTCGTCAATTTCTGTATGAAAGAATTTAATTATTTTCAAATAATATTAAAATAATACTAAATGATATTTATTTTCAATTTTCATTATTATGTTTCGTAAGTTATTTATTTAAAAGTGTTTATTAATAGCAATATATTTGCCTAAAATGTTTGTTTGTTTGCTTTTTATTCGGTCTCGCTATGATCAAAATGCGAAATGACGAAGGATATAAATAACAATTAATCTTCAAAGTATAGTTCATCGTTTTTGACTACTTTCTGCCAACGATCTGCAAGCTTTCGGATCTGGTCAAAGTACCATTCCGTCTGCTTCGAATTGAAGAACTATTGACATGCTTGTTCAACTTCATTGAATGCTTCAAATCGCCGGCCTTTCAAGAAATGTTGCATGGATCGGAAGATACCATAGTCGCAGTTAGGGCTCTAAGCAGATTGCGCCAGGAATTCGACTCCATCCAACTCTTGGTCTTCTTGGGGTATATGGTTTGGCATTGTCTTGCTGAAGCAATGCACGTTTTTGGTTGATTGAGGCAGGGTACTTCTCCTTGAGCTTCTCGTAGACACGGTCAAACTGTTGACAATAGAGCTCTGCATTGATGGCCTGGCCGTTCTGAACTAACTCAAAGTGCACGACTCCCTCAAAGTTCTACCAGACGCACAGCATTATTTTCAAACCAAATCTATCTAGTTTTGTAACTGACAGCGTTGCTTGACCCTGGGAACCCATAGCTTGACTCGGTTGTGGTTGACCAAGTAGAACGCACTTCTCGTCCGACGTCACATTTTCAAAAGTGGTCATCTCGTGAATTTTGTAGCAGTGATCGGCAAATTTGAACTCTTATCGGCCTGTGCTTTGGTGAGATCGTGTGGATCTTGACGCTGTTTCTTGTGCACAAAGTCGAGCTGGTTCAAATGTCAATGTATGGTTCACTTGCCAACTCCAAGCTTAAATGCAAATTCGCGAGTGTTTGACGAAGGCTTCATGTCCAACTCTGCTTGTAAGTCATCGTTATCCAATTTTGTTGGTCGTCCAGAACGAGGACTGCCATTCAAGTCAAAGTTGTCTTTATTGAAACGCTTAAACCAATCAATTGCCGTACTTTTTCCGACCATTTGTGTACCTTCAACTTTGCAAATTGCCATGGCAGAATATCGTGTTGTCAAGCCTTTCTTTCAATATTGACGCAGCCACACACGGATTTCAAGCTTTGTAATCTCGTAGTCCATATAATGCTTCAAATAAATCGATATATATCAATATCAGATAAATAATTTCAAAAAGAAATTTGAAAAAAATTATTTTAATTATTGAAAATTTAATTATACGAAAATTTTATTATTTTATTTTGTCAGTGTTAAAATAAAAAAAGATTTATTTTGGTATACCATCTAAATTAAACTAAATTTTAAATTGCAATGTTAAAAAATTGAATAATAGGAAAAATGAAATTATTTTTATATAAGATTTAATTAAATTAGTCTTAATTTTTAAAGCCATCAGAACTTGAAAAAAATATTATTTATTATGTATAATCTGTCTTTGCTATAAAAAAGAGCGGTCTATTTTAAGTTAAAAATTTAAATAAAAAATTAATGAAATTAATTATCATTATCAGGATAATTTAATTAGTTATACACATATATTTTTTCTTTTTGAAATAATATTGAAAAAATTATTTATTCTACCGTAATTAATTATTTATAATTATATTTAATTTATAAAATTAATTTTTCATTTTCTTTTTCTTCCACAACGCTTCATAAGATGAATAAATTCAAATTATTTTTAATTCAATATTAACTAATTATTACATTTTTTCTAAAAATTTTAAGTATCATAATAAGAAAAGGTTATCTTTTTATTTATACATAAAATTTAACATACATACACACATATGTATATTTGGTTAAAATAAAAAAATAGCATAAAATGCGTAGCGTTTTTAATGGGCGTTTTGATGTTTTTAAAAGCTTACAAAGTTGTATTTATGCAGTATAATAAACTCTGTTGCTCTCTACCGCCTTCTCCATCTTTGCTCAAGACTCATAAAAGCTTTGAGTTTTACTCGCAACAAACTCATCCAAGTAATTTTTGAAACTTCCTGAATTTAAAATTTTTTCCAGTAAAGGAGTTTTAAAAGGACCTGAAAAGCTTATAATCTGAAGAAGTGTGATCCGGTGAATGAGGAGGATGTAATAGAATATCTTATTCAAGCTGCAATATTTTTTTCGAATCTGCAAAAATTTGTGAGACCTTGACTCAAGGGTCAAAAAAGGTCCTTGAACTTCAGCTTTATTGGTAAATCGAATTTTGATAATTGTTGACAATATTTGTCAGAATTAATTGTTTCTTTGTTAAAAAGCAATTCTAAATAAATGATTCCCTTCCAATCCCACCATACGCTAAGCAAAAGCTTGTTTTGTATGATAATCAGACTTTGCTGATGTAAGTGGATTCTTACTACTGTCTTCCAAAGATCTTTTGGTTGTACATTATCCACTTATCATCTCCTGTGACACTATCCGACACTCAAATTTAGACAAAGAAGTTTTTACCTCTACTATAAGCAGAATTTGATGCTGAACACGAATATGATAGTCATTTTCCTCTTATACGTCCAGATAATTTTGTAAATTGAGAAAAACTGATAATTATATAAATTTTATATTTTAAAGCAACGTTCAATGCTTACAAGTTAAAACAATAGAATAAATTAATTGTAAATATAGTATAGTATTATTAAAGTAATAATTAACTGTCCGTAAATTGTATCTTATTATTCATGTAATATTTTTGTATATTTTAAATTATAACTTAAAAGAAATTAATTTCTAAAATAGTAAAATAAATAATTAAATAGTGCTTCAAATATATATTAAGAATACAATTTACGGGCAATTAATTATTATTTTAATAACAATCAAATATTGTAAACTATATTTACATTTAATTTGTTCTATTGTTTTAACGAGTAATCATTGTGCGTTGCTTCAAACTGTGTCAATAATCCCAATAAATTTTGCTATATTTGTGGTAAATTTAGATTTAAAGGTTCATCCAGATCCATTACTCTCAGAATCCAAAGCATTTTTTCACTACTTTAAAATGAAGATAGGAGACCAGAACAAGTAATTTGCGCCCAATTGCGTCTGCCAGAAATGTTTTTCTGATTTTTCTCTATGGTCCTCTGGAAAACTGAAACAAA
This sequence comes from Girardia tigrina, assembly GCA_001938485.1. Taxonomy (NCBI): domain Eukaryota; kingdom Metazoa; phylum Platyhelminthes; order Tricladida; family Dugesiidae; genus Girardia; species Girardia tigrina. The sequence goes on from MQRK01088335.1 coordinate 6,063, forward strand.
TGCCATTTTCAACTCCAATGGCTTGGGGTGAGCAGATGGATCATGTTAACGATTGTTACTTCTGTTTGACAAATGTTCATGGTCTCAGTAAAAAGACAGTTCATCTTATTTATTATCCTGATTTGCCGTCAGCAGTCCTGCCAAGACCATATGAACCAGGAGAAGAGCCTCCTGTTCCACTGATAAATTAAAAATTTTTTTCTGACTGCGATGATGAAGTATCAGAAACATCTGATGACATGGAAGCCAACTGGAGACCAGATGACGTGGAACACACATGTAAAACCATCAACCAAGATCCACTTGATCATTTTGTCAGAAAATTTGGGTTATCGAAAGATGGTTTCTATCTTGCTGCAACCATGCTTAAACAATTTGGTGTTTTAGCAGCAGGAACGAACACGACGGCTTATTGGGCAAGGGATAAGATGGTCGTGGAAATCTTCAAAACAAGAGATGGCGATGAGATGGTCTACTGCGATGACATTGAAGGTCTTCTTTCGAGAAGGAACATTTACACGAATGTGAAAGAGGAATGCTGATTCTTTGTCGACGGTAGTGTCAATAGTATGAAGACTGTGCTCCTCCATAAGGACAAGTTTCCTGCACTGCCAGGAAAGTGAAAGAATCCTACTCCTCATTGAAATTGATATTTTAGCTAATTCATTACGACAACTTCAAATAGAGAGTTTTTTCTGATTTAAAAAATCATCGGAATGCTCACTGGGATGCAGGGTGGCTACACCAAGTACAATTGTTTTATTGGTCTATGGGATAGCAGAGTGCTTTAGCAGCATAACAGAAGAAACCATTGGCCAGAACGTGTAAATCAAACACCAGAAGTGCAAAATGTCCTCCACGAGGCTATTGTACCACCGAGAAAAGTAATTTTACCACCTTTGCATATCAAGCTTGTGATTTTCAAAAATTTCGTCAAGGCTTTAGATTCGGAAGGCGAGCCAATGAAAACGCTGAAGAATATTTTTCCGCCACTGTCAGCCACCAAAATAAAAGAAGGTGTCTTTGTGGGGACAGATATGAGGAAATTAATGCAAAGTCAGTAGTTTCTAGAAGCATTATCCCCAGTTGAAATGCATGCCTGGAATGCCATAAAAGTGTGTGGAAAACTTTCTTGGTATGTTTTCATACTTCAATCACTTGAACAACATACTTACTATAACATTAAATGGTATTTGCTATTTATTTTTTATTTTTTTCTCATACAAACATCGATCTCCTGACTACCGAGATATAGTTTCAGAAATGCTGGATGCATTTGAACTGATAAAGGTGAATATGTCTTCAAAAATTTACTTTCTAAAAAGTCACATTAACTTGTAAAAATGACATTAAAAGGTCACAGATGAAGATGAGGAACAATTTCACTAGACCCTTTCAACACTGGAACAGCGATATTAAGGAAGAACAGATCCGAGAATGATGGCTGACTATTGCTGGATGATTTGCAGTCGTTAAAATATAAATTACTTCGTCATAAGTATTGTGTTACTGGTTTCCGACCTCGAACTTTTGCACTTTTTCAAAGTAAATAAAAAACATAAGATAACAACAAATCTGGAAGTGTAGGAGAAAAAAGACTATCATATACGTGTTCAGCATCATATTCAGCATCATATAATAGAGGTAAAGACTTATTTGTCTAAAAAAGCAGTTCAAATTTGTCGGGTAGTGTTATCAATCACTCGATAAAAGGCTCGATTTATATCTTCGAAAAAGATATATCTTTTTATCAAAAAATTGCATGTCAATGCAAGCTCTGAGAGCACTTTTTTGATAATTGATGAGGTATCCATATATCGAGTCGTGAAACAAAACCAAGATTTGTAACAAGCCAATTCTCTTGTAATTTTTGGTTTATTGGTTATTGTTTGACGGATTTAATCGTCGTTGACACTTGATGGGCGAGCAGATCTTTCTTCATCCTCGACGTTGAGATTTCCTTTTTTAAAGTTTGCAAACCATTTAAAAACTGCATCCTCTCCAACATCATCATCACCATAATTTTTACAGAATTTTTTTCCGGTTTCTGCAGCATTTTTGTTTTTTATTAAAATAAAATAGCAAAACATATGTTAGATGATGCTTATTTTCTTCTATTATAAATTTATAATCTATAAAAAACGATTTATTTTTTAAATCTAATTTACAGTACTAGCCAAAGGTCTTAGAACAAAGTACATAAATACCAAATTTATTGTTGCAAACATTGAACCAGCTAAACATTGATTAAAATATGACAGTAATTGATACAAAACATTAAAGCCCCATTATACAAAACTGTCTCTTTATGATTAATATTTAGTTAACTTGTTGTAATTCTTCAAAATTTGCTGGATTCTGTTCGGCATAAAATCTTTTAGATTTTGGCAAAGTTCTTTAGTAAGGTCTAAACACCAGACCAATTTTATTGCATTTTCTAAGTCTTTAAAATTAGAGGGTCTTCTAATTTACATTTTTTCTAAAAATTCGGATGGTGTACTGTTGCTTAAGGACTGTGAGGTAAAGTATTTTGCGAAAAGGTCCTGAAAACTGAGAGGGAAAGAGAGTAATAATTGGCGTTTGAGTTCGAGTCTTTATTTTTGGCAATGACTAACTGTTGAGAGGCAATTGAATGATTCAGATCGTCTAGAAGAACTTCAGGGACTGATGGAACAAAGAGGTGATGCTGTGCGACTTGAAACGCAATTTGAGTAGGTCCAACCAACATTGAGGACTACCTTGGGGTATTGGAAATAAGGCGGGATAGTGGATGGTATCGATATTGCATTGGTTATTTCGTCAACTGGAAAGGATGTATCCATTGCTCCAAAAGGACGAGGGCGAGCAGAGATGAGAGAAAACATAAATACTCCCTGACAGTTGTAAAATAATTGAAACATTTATAATGAGTATTTTCTAAAACAAGCTTTAACTAGGTTTTTTTAATATAAAATTAGCGCTCACAAGATTTTCCTTATATAACACTGAATTTATGATCATAGTTAGTATTTTTTATTCAAAAAACTTAAGTTAGCAAGCTTTGAAACTAATATTAAGGACCATGCGGATTACAATGGCCTGTACGTTAATATTATAAAAGTTATAATCCCTTCAATATGATCAGATTATTTATTTATACAGGTTGTAAAAATTTTTACAGTGCACTGTTTAAGTTCCATAGGAATTTTTAAATGATGATATTCATTGTAATTAAAATCATATTATTTATATAAAAGTAAGTCAATTTATGTGTTAAAATTAAATAATAATGAAAATTTAATTATTTTCTCAGGAAATATTTCTTTACCAAGACTGAAACTACGTAAAATGTATTTCGTTTTGGAAAATTGATATAATTTTTTGAAATTCAATATTTTTTACATTAAATTAAAAGAAATAATTGAAGTCATAGAATTAAAATAATACAAATATTTCTGTTCATAGAGAGATTGGTAAAGAAATGTATCAAGATTTAGTATTAAATATTTTGTTTTGGTATGTTTTATTGGGACGACTATCGAGACATTCGTATACGTACCACAAGGCACAGAAAAGCATTAAATTAGCATTTATGTTTTTAATTCAATGTTCAAATTTGGATGAGGAAATGGAATGTATATACCAAGTTAATGCTGTAATATGGAAAAGTTGGTTTTAAATATCTGGGGCTAAACATCAAAAGTAATAACTTGCATATCTGAACCGTTTATTTTGAAAAGTCTTTAAGTCCATATATACTTAATTGAGTTTTTAAAGGTTTATGTTCCAATGCAATTCAAAGTATGCGTACTCTGAAAACTTATGTGTCCTGAATTATCAGATCTACTCAGAATATGCTAACCTGAAATGCTTTATTGGCGAATAAGGTATTTTACAATGTACAATACGTTATTCACATGTACAATGTATATGTAACCATTATCAAACATGAAATAATTAAAAAAGGTCATTTTTGACATTAACAGATAATTTAATAATACAATTTATTAAGAACACAAAAATAACGAAATAATAAATGGAAACCAATAAAATCTAATGAAAGTCATATATTGGGGCGAAACAAACCATAATGGATTTCAGATAACGAATTATGGATTTAGTAAGATCAATAATTGAATTTCCTGTGACTTTTAAATGTATAAAAATGGAGAAAATATAATTGTAGTTCGGACCTTAAGACTTTTACAATGGTGAACAGTGATTGTCTGATTTTTCTTCAACAAGTCACTTCTTTCCAGTGATAAATTATATTATTAATAATGATTGATACTCGGTTTTTAATTATCATCATTTTTTTCTTTTTAAAAAACGTTAAATTAATCTTTTTTAATATTAATATAATGGAAAGAGAATTCCCTGGCGGTGTCCATTCCATTTTTAGATTAAAAATTTATGTATACGTTGCGGGTTTAATTTTTTGTAACTCTTAAAATTCTCGTCAGACTTCAGGATTTCTTTCCGAGCTTTGTATGTGTTTTTATCATAAGCTAAATTAAATGCCGTTTCTAAATGTTTCAACTATGAATTAACTTTATGAAATGATTTTTCAACATCATCTAAGACTTTAAAAGTGAATTTATTCTTTTATGTTTGATACTTTCTTTATTGACTCTTCAGCATCATATTTTATATTATTAATTGAATATATGAATAATTTATAATGTTCTTCAAAATTTAATTTCATAATTTAATTTGTCTTTCCCAAGTCGCATCCGACACTATCGAAATCATTAAACACTTTTTTCAAAACAATTTGTAAATGTTTAGTACTCAAAATAACACATCATGTAAACGTATATTTTATATCACAAATTCAAAACTTTTTTTTTAATTGACACAATTGACGACACTGATCTTCATTTAAACCAACGCTGATTTTTTAACAAACTTGATTTGAAACTGACAAGTAATCACGTACAAAATGTTTATAAAAACCACTTACATGATTGATTGTCCAATCACACAAAAGAAAACTCATACGTGTACACATGCATACAACACCACATTCACAACTCTACGTACGCAGACACAATTGTTTACACACACTCCAATTCCACTGTCTCATTTCAAATTTCCATATAAAACAATGACTTCTTTTGTACACAATAATTAAATATTATACCTTTTTAAATTGCAAAAATTTATTTTCATTATTTTTTTACTTTATTTCTAATAATTTTTTTTAGATAATTTTGATTAGAGTTATTTACTTTTGTTGATTCTATATTATAAGGGAGATTGAGTAATACATACAAAGAAATACATCTAAACCAACAGCCTAGATTTATTATTAAAAGGTACAGTAAAATGGAAAACCATGCGTCTGAACACAAAACAACTTATTTGGATCCAGCAAATGTATCAGTATCGATGGGGCTTGTGTATTATCAGAGAAAAGATTGATATTAATTGAGTGATGTTTTTTTTAATTTTTAATAATTTGCTTATCCTGTTAATTTATTTTCCCTAATTTTTTTCTAAATCTTGCGTTTCTGATATCAAATTCATTTTTTCATTGAATGATTTTTATTAGCAACATCACAATTCGCGTGTAAATATTTATTAACAACACAAACAGACTCATTGCCAATAGCACAACTTGCGGGAAGCATCGTTCTTGATTAATATGTTTTTGTAGCTCTATTTAAATCTTTAAATTAATTATTGGGATAAGAATAATATTAACTTTAAATTTCTCAAAATTTTATTGGATAAAAATGCAATAATTAATTTTAAAAAAAAACATTAGTTTTCAAAATTATATTAAATTTAATAAGTTAAAATTGTTTACTAAAAATATTATTTAAATTTATAATTATAAAACTTAATTAATTAGTATTTAAACATGAATCTCATTAAATTAATATCATTAGATTCAAATAATCAATCAATAACATATCAATCCCATCTGAGTAGGAGATTCACCAATCTAAACAGCATACAAACAACAAACTTACAACATTCCAAATTATCCCTCACAATTCTCAATACCAAATTCCATATTTATTTATGAACTTTTTTCAATCTTTTGTCAATCCAATAATTTTTCGATCGATAACTTTTTTAATATTTATTTGCGTCATTTTTTAATCTGTTTGCATTAGACCGATTCCAAATAAATTAGCTTAAAAAGATCAATTTGTAATTTACTTCTTTCCATCTATTGCTTTGATAGATGTAGAATCGAATATTACAAAATCAATTAATTTCAAAATTTGTATTGTATAATAATTTATTAGTCCAGAACAAGAATAACCCTTGAGTCTCCTTTTATCTTAATATATGAATGACTGTTCTTCAAATAAATATTTTTTTTCAAGCAAATATGTTTTTTATATTTAAAATGTGATCATGTTTTGAATTTATTATCTTTCTCATCCTTAAAAAATTGTTTAGAAGAAAATTTACAATATTTACATTTATATAGCAGTCTTTCAACGTAAAAAAGATTTATGAGACAATCTTTCCAATAGATGGTTAATTTATCCAGAAATTCCGAGAAACATGATCAATAAACTAGCTTTAACGAATAAAGGTAGAATAATGATAATAGTAATCTTTAAAATAAATATAATGATTTCAACAACAAACTTAAACAGACAGAGGATACAAATAAAATATCAATGAATATCACGGTAAAAAAAGGGGATAATAGAGGAATATAAATAGATATTATATTTGTAGTTGAAGTTTCGATCTTCTTCAGTTATGAATTATTGTCTTGATTTTAGGATTGTAATAAAATAGATTGGATTACTTCAAACTATAAGATGGCTTGATATTTATCACACATCAAAATGGATCACGCAAGGTAGATTTTTGTGGGTTTGTGATGTCTGAGAATTGTTGTTATTGATATTTAGGTTATTTATATTGTTTGAAGTTCAGTTTTTTCGTGTTTTCATTGACATTGTGAATGTAAGGTTGAACTGTATCTATGTGTGAGAATTAGCTTAGTATAGAGACAGTGGTTTCATGTGATTGTAGTGTTTGTTGTCAGGTTAAATGTGTTACTGTAAATTTGGCTGAGTGAATGTATGATGGTGTTTGTGAGAAGAGATTTTTTAGTTTAATGTAAGTGTGCTAAATGATTTAGTTAATTTTTAAGATCCCCGAGCACACTTTTAGCATAAAAAATAAATTAAATAAATATCGAAACTATAACATTAAACTATATAATTAATTATAATTTTAACTGAAAGATAAAAAGAAGACAAGTAAATATTCACGAAGAGCAGGAAGAATAGATTGTGTACAAAATAAACAAAATAAATCAATTACTTGGTTTGTAACACTCAATTAAAAAACAATAACATTCGTATGACAAAATAGTCAATTAAAATTGTTTATCTCAACACGTGAGAATAATTTAAGGATATAATATGGAATTGTTTTGGGCAGAAAAACCCTTTAGTTTTATTTGGTTTCTTGTTAAAGTTGAATTGGCCGTTACAAAAGTTGAATAATTGTGAATAATTGTTTAATATTCATTGGAAATAATTATTTGTCAGTTTTTATAAACTTCGGTCTTAATCATTTGTTGACTATGGAGGTTCACCGAAATGATTAATTGTTGTTTGTAATAATTTGTAAGCGAAGATATAATGTCAAAAACAAAAATCGGATTTAAATAAGTAATAACAATTATCATGAATTAATGATCCAATTATTGATCAATTTTCAAATTTAAAAATATATTATTTTCATAACTAAAATATGTAGTTAGGCAGATAATTTCATAAATAAAAATAATGATAAACAATAAATAAATGCTAAATAACAATAATAAATAAAAAAGAAAAATAATAATTATGATAT
>MQRK01088397.1:0-10178 GCA_001938485.1 Girardia tigrina
TTCAACACATTTAAATAATTTTCACTTCTCATGGTGGTGTTTGGAGGCAAGAACCTTAATGTGTACTTAATGTGTAGAAAATGTGAAAGTCAACAGACTTTTGTCCACAGCTGTATTATTTATACAAAAATGCCTTTGTGCATTCTTAGGTTTGTTTTGTAAGTTATTTTGTTCAATTTATAATAATGCAACTCTCAATCCGTTTTCCATGTTTGAAAGCGTTATTTGTTTAGGTTATGGGAGCATCAATACGTTTTACTTTCACAGACAATTTTGCATGCAACAGTTTTATTAACAACATCACAATTTGAATGCAAACATTTATTTACAACACAAACAGATTCTTCACAACAATTTTCAGTGGTCATCTTTCTTTGATTAATATAGTTTTTGATTAGCTATTTAAATATGAAAAAATTAATGAATGGGGAAATATTAATATTACATTTTAATTTCTCATAATTTTTATTGGATAAAAGTCATTACATAATTTTTTAAATAAACATTAATTTTAAAATATTAAATTTTAATAAGTTAAAATCATTTACTGAAAATATTATTAAAATTCATAATTATCAAACTTTAATTAATTAGTATTTAAAATTAATATCATTAAATTAATTTCATTAGATTCAAATAATTAATCAAATAACATATCAATCCCATCTGGGTAGGAGAGTTACAAATCTAAACAGCATACAAACAACAAACTTACAACATTCACAATTATCCCTCACAAGTTTAATTCTTGTTTAAAATTTCTAAGTATTAAGTTGAGGAATAAGTTCCTGCCGTTTTTTGAATTTTTAATTAATTTTTAATCAATTTAATATTTAAATCAAATTTTTGATGTAATGTTATATGTTATTTGAAAGCTATTGTTTTGTTCTAAAAATGGTGTATTTTGTTTTTTTTATTCAGATTAATTTTTGTCGATTTTTAGACCATTGAAATGGAGTGTCAAGTCGACAAAAATGAGCATATCTGACACCATCTATTGTTTGCGTATAATCGAGGCGCCAAAGTCGCAGACGCTGCCCGAGAGCTTTGTGCTGTATACGGAGAAGGTGCTATAGCTGAAAGAACCGCTCGTGATTGGTTCGCAAAATTTAAAATTGGCAATTTCACCTCAAGGATGCACCTCGTTCAGGACGACCAAATGAATTCGATGAAGAGCGTTTGAACAAACTTTTGCATGAAGACGCGTGTCAAACTACTCGAGAATTGGCGGAACAAATGGATTGTGATAAAAAAATTTCGTGAACCACCTGAAATCAATGGGAAAAGTTCAAAAACTGGGAGCTTGGGTCCCACATCTTTTGACCGAAAACAACAAAAACCAGCGATCCACAATTTCAGCGAGTTTGCTTGCCCGGTCATAAGCAACAATTTCTTTATCGAATTGTAACGGGTGATGAAAATGGGGCCTGTACGTCAACATGAAACAGCACAAAGAATGGCGTAGCCGAGAAGAACAATCGACACCGCGAGCAAAACAGGATCTTCATCCAGGAAAGACAATGCTATGCGTTTGGTGGGGTTGGGAAGGGATTATTCATTATGAATTGCTTCCTCGAAACCAAACAGTGAACGCAGAACTTTATCTTCAACAGCTGCATAGACTCAACGCCGCTATAAGACAAAAACATCCGGATCGACAACATGGCGTTATTTTGCAACACGACAATGCACGTCCTCATATTGCCAGAATGACAAAAGAAGCCATTCGAACGTTTGGTTGGGAAGTGTTACCGCACCCTCCGTATTCACCTGACTTGTCTCCATCTGATTTTCATCTTTTCCGTTCGCATTATAACGCTTTGCGTGGTGTTTCGTTCAACAATAATGGAGAACTGCAAGTTTGATTGGCTGAATTCTTCGAGTCAAGACCGGGCGATTTCTACCAAAGAGGCATTGCAAACTCGTTGAACATTGGGAAGAAGTCGTGAACAATGGCGGAGATTATATTGGTGATTAATTTGTAGTAACTTTTTTGTTAAAAAATAAAATTTTAATTTTTCAAAAAACGGCGGGAACTTATTTCTCAACTCAATAGATTCAGTGATAAATAATATTCTCATTTCATTATTACTATTTCTATTATTTTTTGATTATTGATAGTTCCATAATTCAGTTCAAAATTGATTTTTTATCACTTGTAGTTTTTTCATTCATGTAGTATAAAGTCTGCCAGCTTGCGTGATTGTTTTAGTTCGCATGATCACTTATAAAATTCATTTACGCATTCGTTTCTGCTGACGAAAAATCGTGCATGGACAGCAATATGGAGCAGCACAAGGGTTAGCTCGAATCAGCGTATGACTATGCTAGGAAAAAATGTTCTGTGTAGAGACATATTAGAAAGCAATTTATCACTTTGAAATGCTTGAACGGATCAAACACTCTTCGATGTTCACGTTCATTAAATGCAAAGACTCAACAATGGTTTTCAAAAAAATTAACTTAATCTGTAACATGATTTCCTCCTTTCAATAATAGATTACACTTGCGGTAAGTTTGTTTCAATGTTTCTTACCTTAAGAGCTTAATAGAAAAAAGGAAAAAAATGTCAAAAATTGAAAACCTTCAATGTCAAAGATTTAATTAAAATAACTGTTTTAAGTAATGTAAATTTTTGAGTTTCAAATGTATAAATATCATTTGTTAAAAATATGAAACCTTGTTCGAAAGGAAATATGCTTCTAGTCAAGTAATCAAGTCAAAATAATGCCAAAAAACATTCATAAATAATAAAAAGAAAAAGAAGTTTTTTAAATTATGTTTCTTTGCAACAAGAAAATAATAAATTCATTGAAATTTTTCGCAGAAGAAAAAACTTTTTTTTATTTTTCTCAAAGGAAAATAATAGCATTCTGTTAATCAGATATTATCCGGGGTTGTCCGAATCAAAGGCAGCTGTAATTTCAAAGAAAAGTTGCAGAATCATTTCCCAAATTTTTCTGCTTTTATTTTGTTTTCAGAAAAAGTTTGACAAAAATAGAAAAAGAAACACCAAAATTATTTTTTTCAACAGTATCGTTATTATTTTTAGCACCGTAATGTAAATAAAATATAAAATGGGTGTACATTTTTTTAGGATTTCCCGATAGATTGCGTAATTTAAGTAATAAACATGATCCATTTTGATATGTCTATTGAGTTCCTTTTGTTCTGCAAAGACCTTCTTGCAAAGCTCGTAGTGACAATGGACCATTTTCATTCTCGGTTTGATCAGTTTCGGTAGATCTTCGGTCTTCATCTTTACGATACTCATGATGCCGATTAAATGATCGAGACTGAAACACCATCTGCTAACAAGCTGATAACAGAGTCAGCAGAGGCGGTCTCTCCGAACAGACATTGATCCGTAGGCATTCATCGAGTTTCTGTTTGCTTCTTTCCGCGATCTTTCTATTGCATTCCGTTGTGCTTTCCAGAATTCTTTGCACACATAGCTGACCTTCTCCTTTTTCTAAGTAGACGTGAAACACAAACCGTCTATTGGAAACGATTTTCATTGGATGATCTAATCCGAAACTGATCAAGTCCATTCTGATATGATCTTTCTCATTTACATTACGTACTGTTCTTGTGCACGCGTTATGTAGGGCTTCAAGTTTTCTGATGAGGCTCCAGTTCTCCGAGCCGTATATGATAGAAAATATACAGCTTTCAATCAGGGCCTTTTTGCTTCTTAGGGTAAGCATATAACTTTTGATTACTGGACCGAGTTCCTTTAGTCTTGTTCTCCCTTTCTTTATCCTTTCCTTGATGTCGTGTTTACAAGTACTTTTTGTGGTAAACTGGTAACCCAACTAGTTGAAATCAGTTACCCTTTCTATTTGTATATCATTGACATTCGTGGCTGTATATATCCTTTGTCCATTCCTATTCACAAATAATCCTATTCACAATCTTAGTTTTTGAGACACTGATTTTCAGACCCATCTTAGTGAAAACAATATTTTAGATATCAAGATTGCTGACCAGATTGTTGTATTCAGGATTTATGAGACAGAGATCAACAGCGTAAGCCAAGTAATTGAGCTCAGCTGTCTTGCCTTCGTATTGCAGTCGTGCTCTATCCTTTATTCCATGGTCTTCTTTTTTTTGAGTGCCCTAACAAATAGGATATTGAATAAGATAGGAACCAAAACACACCCTTGTCGTACTCATGTCTTCATCTTAAACGTATTCTCGCCAATAGAACCTTCAAAGTCATTGTGGAATAGTTTGATAAGTTCCAAAATCCTCCCATTGATTCCAAACTTTTCCAGTGCTGCCCACAGAATTCTTCTGGGTACACTGTCGAACGTTTTTTCTAGGTCTATGAAAATGACGAATATGTCATTGCCACCATATCGTGCCGATTCTTGCAATTTCCTGAATATTGCATGAATCTAAGTTTTGCATGTCCCTTATCGGAAACCGAACTGTCAGTCACTCAGACTGTTTTCAAGTATGGGAAGGATTCGGTTCGCAATGAGCTTGGCTATTAGTTTGAGACCAACTTCTAGTAAGAAGATACCTCTATATTTGTTGAGGTCCCTCATAGATCCTTTTCCTTTGTACAGAATTATGATCTTTGCCTCACTCCACGACTTGGGGAAATTCTTTATTCCTTTATTTTGATTCTATGGAAACATTCCTGCATTTACCTCCCCATTTGAACAACTCGGGGATAATCCCATTCGTGCCCGCTGCTGTGCCGTTATTCAGTATGCTAATAGCTAGACTGATCTCTTTGATGTTTGAAGGATCATTTAGTGCTTCGATAGTATTTATGCTTTATTCGATTAGTCGAATTCCAGTTGTTTCATCCCAATTGTTTCTGTCGAACAATTTGGAGAAGTGATTAGTAAGTTCCATATCTGACACTGCTGCTTTGGTCATACATGTGTATTCCTTCGTGTCTGGATTACACATCAGCCTCATTTCCTGGAAGAGCTCTTTCAGCTGGCAATTCTATTCATTACATAAGATCTGCGAGATGTTCTGTCCAATGGTATCTACATATCTTTCCATAGTCGAATATTTCTGAGTACTTTCTTACGAGCTTCCTTCCATTCGCAACTTATTACTGAATTTCTAAAAATTAATTTACCTTAGTTCTGAATTTTTAACTTTACATATTTAATATTTAATTTATTTTATTTATTTAAACCTTTTTAATTATTTTTATTAATTATATATTTTATTTAATTTATTTATGGTTTTTCTAAACTCGCAAAATGTTCGGTTAAAAAAATATTTCCGCTCCAGTAATCAACATTTATGGGATGGAACATGGACTCCAAATACTGCGATACTTAACGCGACAGTTTATCTCTAAAACAATCAATGCAAAGAATTTTGATTTCACGACATTTAATAATAAAATATTTAATCTCGTAGAAAAACATAAAAACAGAGAAATAATTATCAGATATTTATAATTTGATTTTATATTTATTTATTATATTTATTTTATTATTTATTGAAATAAATATTGAAAAACGAAATTAATTTTTTCATAAAATACTTATTTTTATTTTATAATAATTTTATTTTTTTATGATAAATTTAAGAGTTTCGATGCTTTTCTATGTGATCAAATATCTTGGTATTAACTGTCTCAGGGATTAAGTGTCGCGATATTAAACGTCAAGAAATCCTTGCTGAACAGGTTAATTTCCCTCATAACAGCCGTAAGCAAACGTTTGTAAATCATGAAAATTATTGAAACAGAAAGAAAATTAATAATCCACAAACTGACTGAAGCTAACAATTAAATATCGTTTAACGCTTTAAGCACCGAATTGTTTTTAAAATTCAGGTCTACTATAGAAGTCCAATTCAAATTCTATTGCTCTTAAACAAATTCTTGATATCTAGTGAAACTAATCAATAGTCACACATAATAACCCTAACCCGAAAACTATAATCACCTGATCTTCTTAACAAAGCTTTAAACCTCATCCTTTCAACATAATTTTAAAAAAGAACTTGCAAAGAATCTTGAAATTATTTATACTCAAGGGACATTTACAAGTTTTCATATTCTCAGGAGTAGTATTATTACCATTTTCCAAAAGCGTTCTCTTGGACTCGTTTGCAGAAATAACGAGTAGCATCTCCAATGCATGTGACATTTCACCCATTAGATGTATACATGTATATAAACAAGTCTGAACACAAACTTTATGGAGTAGGCGATTGATTAAAACATATTTTCAACTTTAAGTGAGTGTGATATTTTTTTAATTTTAAGAGCTTTTTATTGATTTATGAATAGAATCATTTAGAAATTTGAAAAAGATAATTTGAAAAAGATAATCCCAACCATTTTCAATCTGAAGACCCTTTTAGATTTCATCCTCCACTATAGATTACTTGATCATATATTTCATATTCATAAACAATAAAAAGCTATTAAAAATTGATCTATAGATGACGGTAAATTGTCAACATATATTTTAAAATGGCTTTGTATTGTCTTCTAAAAAATTGTCATTATTTTTAAAATTTCTTTATAATTTCTAAAATAGAAATTTTAATTGTAATTTACTAATGCTTCTTGTGATAAAAATTATGTTACAATTTTCTATTACTAATTCCCTTTTTCAAATTCATCAAAGGATTCAAGAAACAATATTTCCTCAATTAAACATTTTTGGCAAATATTTCGTTCTCAAACACTTAATAGTGATTTCCCATTTCTTCAATTTGAGAAAACATTTATCCTCATTTTACGGTAATGCAAATCACAATTAAACCGTACAAATTTGAAAGTATAATCACAATTTTAATTCTTTTTAATACCTTTTGATGTTTCCTGTTTTTTATATTTTTTTTTGTTTCTCTAAATTGATTAATAAAATAATTAGAAAGCGTTGTTTGTTTTTAGAAATTGAATTTATTCTTTTATAATAATTTATTTATATATATAATAATTTAATATAATAATTTTATGTAATAATTTTATAATAATTTATTTACATATATCCTCGGTTTGGATATTAGCAATGAATTTGATAATAGAGAAAAAAATCTTGTTGGAATTTGATATGGAATCTTCTTATTGTTGGCTTAGATATTAGATTTTGATTATTTATATTTTTTATTGATTTTTTTATTTTTATATTATTATTTTTATCATGGTATGATTTGAAGGCGATGGGGGATATTTTCTATAATTGTTGACTTTCTTTCTTTCTTTTGTACTTTTTCATCTTCTTGAGGTACACAACGAAATAAAGTAAAGAAAAAAATAAAACATGGAAATAAAACAATGCAAGGCTGCCGCTTAAAATTGGTGAGAAATACGAGAGATTCTACCCAAATTAAACTTATAATAATTAAGCTACAATAAAAATTTAATTTCATGAAAAACATAATATTTTCTTCTCACGTTAACATTCACCAAAAAAAATCAAACCCATTCAAAACACAAAAAATGACCCTATCCATCACAACACACAGCAAATAGATAGTCAAATAAAGATTTTATTATAAATAAAAAATATGCGGGCATTACAGTTTCCTGTTTTTTATATTTTTTTGTTTCTCTAAGTTGATTAATAAAATAATTAGAAAGTGTTGTTTGTTTTTAGAAATTTAATTTTAATTCTTTTATAATTATTAAGGATATTAACAGACGAAGTCGTATTACAAGATTTATTACGACTAAAATGATCTGTAATCAGCGTCTGGGGCATGACTTGTTTCTTCAATTGATTTTTCAAAAATTTGCCAAAATCTGCAAAGATTAAAACAATTGTATTTTTAATTAATTGTTAAATAACAATTAATTTATTATACAATTAGTAATATAATTTTTTAAATTCGACAATAATTGACTTCAATTGTCTAGGGAGAGATACCATGCTTCAAACACCAACCATTCTCAAACATACTATAAAACTCATTCAACAATCACTCAACATAATTCAAACATCATTCCAATATCCCTCACAATAATAATTTATTTATATATATTAAACCACAGTAAATTAAAATTATATTTCTACAAGAGAAAATCCCGTTCGTAGAAATACGGTTGATTTATTTTCTCAGTTACTTTATAAATGGAAAATCCTCCGAATTCGGCTTCTATTTTTTGTTTGCATTTTATTTTTTATTTTTTTGATTCATAAATCTGTTATTATCAACGTAAAACTAATTATTAAAAATTTTTACTAGTTGACGGGAAATTTTCAAATGTATTCGTTTTTAAAAATATATTTGATAACTTTTTTTGTTTATTTTTTTTTAAATTGATATTATTTTTTGAATATATATAAATTGTTATTTTAATTTTGATAATAATTATAGAAATAATATTTGTAAATGATAATTTTCATAAAAACTATTTTTTAATTAATTTTATCTTGAAAATTTAATTAATTTATACATGTGTAAAACAATCACGTTAAATAATCATTTTTTAGTCTTATCTTTAATGTTATTTTTTAATAATTTTGGATACTTAACAAATTAAAAATTAAATCAATTTTTATATATTTTAAAATTTACAAGTTTACTATTGTAATTGTTTTTCCACACTTATATTAACCTTATTCGTCTGTTTTTTGTATTTGCGACAAATCTTGCAAACGATTTTGAATACACTTTTTTAGGATTTTAATGTAAAAAAGAATTTATTTATTAATTGATTTATTAGTTATTGTAAAAGAGCTAACTGAAAACGTGTTTCAATGAACTCCTTTAACGTAAAAAAAATAAAGATAAATATGTATAAAACTTTTATTTTTACAGAATATAAATAAACATATATAAGAAAAGAATCACATTCGAGAGAGAGAATGGCACAGATAAATCTCGATTTTGATTTGTGTTTGTTGTTCAAAGGTTTCAAGGAATGATCTTCTGTTGTAACAATATCGATGGAAACGTCAGAGAATCATTCGGTTACACAACGAGATTTTGAGAAAATATATCACATAAAGA
Organism: Girardia tigrina; assembly: GCA_001938485.1. Lineage (NCBI taxonomy): Eukaryota > Metazoa > Platyhelminthes > Tricladida > Dugesiidae > Girardia > Girardia tigrina. The sequence continues at coordinate 8,950 of MQRK01088397.1, forward strand.
GGAGCACTTTCAGGGGGAATATTGATAAATGGGTTTGTAGAAAATTCCTTTACGAACCGATTTTACAAGAAAACGCCCCGCAGGCAATATAGCATAATTGTAAACAGTAATATTAATGATTGTTTTTATGGATCATCGTTTTATATATATATAATTTTATATATAATTTACTATAAATAATTTATATATAATAATTGACTGGGTCACTACACTAGCCCCCCCCCCAATTGTAAGTGGAACGTTAAAACTGCTTGAGAAATGAGCTGAATATGTATTTACCGTTATAGAAATTATATTCGAATCTGGATTTAATTTTTTTTACTAATTCGTCTTCCCAATCTCTGAAATCTATATGATCGAGGCGTTTTTTGGAACAGAATCTAATTCGTTTTTGGTTGACGGTAGTTTCTATATCGTTTATTAGCAAGATGAAAGAATTTTTTTATAACTCACGATTTTGTAAGGTCCGACGAGAAAATTGTTGTTGATTTTTGTTGATTGTTTGTCGGTGTTCTTGGATTGTTTTTCGTGTGTGATGTTGCTTATTTGATTTATTTTTCTGTTGGATAAGTATTGCATTGGATCATAATCAGGACTTGTACCATTACTGAAATTGATGTCAAAATTAGTTTCTTCATTTGGGCTGTAAATGTTTGTCTTTTAAAAGCAATTATTTTCTTTACTTAATTCGGGTTGTGTGTTTTTGTCTCTGTCTTTCAATGATGGTAAGTCATCAAATGGAGTAATCTGTGTTAATTGATTCTGAGATATTTTGTTAATGTTCATATTGTCGGTTTGTGAAGAGTCATCTTTGATTGTTGGCGTATAAGTTTGTACTTCTCTGGATATTGATTTTGCTTCCTATAGTTATTTTAGGATTAAAAGGTTTTTGCGATTATCCTAATTTGTATTTTTAAATTAAGTAGACTATTTTTTAAAATGTGTGATTAATATTTTTGTTTTTTCTTTGTCATAACTTTTTAAATTTATAGTATTTTTTTCGTAATAAAAATTTTCCAAATCTGTCGTTAAAAGTAGGGGAAAAATGTTCCTTCGGCGGCAGACCCCCCCCCGGGGGGGGGTTGTTACTAGTTACCGTGGTTGCCATGATTACGTAACCAGTTACCACGCGGGGTTGCCATGGCAACGGTCGCGATCACCATAGCAACGGTCGCGGTTACCATGGCAACGGTCGCGATTACCTTAGCAACGGTCGCGGTTACCATGGC
>MQRK01088439.1:0-11520 GCA_001938485.1 Girardia tigrina
ATAGGCGGTGTATCCTAAAAATAATTTACATGATAACAACTAACATTTCAGGATGATAAACAGCGGATAAAATGTGTTTTTACATACTCCAAATGTCCCTGGCGATGAAAAAATTATGCTGGTTATATGCGCGAAAATACGGTATTACTTGATGTAAATGTTTGATCGTTTCTTTTCAATCAATATTTGTAATTGGTTTTTAAAATATTTTTATCGTCAAAGTGTTAATGTTGATTCGTTTAATTTGGTAAATTTAGTAAAACAAAAATCTTCAACAATATTAACGGCCCAAATAAACGGACTCTGTCTTCGACATAATTTCATCCAAGATTCATGTAATGGATTCAGATGGTTGATGTGTTTAACGGACTTGTTATCATTGAACAATCCTGTGATAACGGGATATGTACTGCCGGACACGGACACCACCATGTACCTGCACTTGGCTAATTGTGCGATGGACCTATGGTAAGAGTTTGTGTTTTACTCTTATACGATCCTTTCATTTGATGAACTAAATAATTATAAAAATTTGAATAAAATTGATAAGTTTTCGAATAAAAAAGTCATTCAGCCAATTGAAATTTATTTAAAACTTTTAGTCTAAATGGAAACTTTTTAAATAATAACAAAATCCAACTATTTTCAAATATATTTTTTAGTAATAATAATATATTTCGATGGTTCAACCGTCATCGTCTCTGTCTAATTATTTAATTCACCTGTAAATTAATGTAAAATGATGATTATGTAACTGATTACGTTAAATTTTGCTAATAAAAATTCTCAAAACTTGTTGAGATTATCGTAGTATGAGGGGCGTTCCGAAAGTAAGTGGAAATACTTATATGCGGGTGTGCGCGTGTGTGTGCATCTTACAGAGGGACAGATGGCGTGGTGGCGTGATGTATTTACCAGCCAATAGAAATCGAGCAAAAGTGGCATTGGTCCATGCAACATGTGAGCAGCATAGAGGAAACTGTCATAGGCAGTGTTTTCATTTTTGTTTAACACATGGAAGACGCAGTACGTTCTCAGCGTGCCATCATCTTTTTTCCTTTGGAAAGAGGATACTCCAGTGTCTGACATTGTGCACCGCTTATCAAATGTGTTTTAAGGAAGAGCCCTGTAAAAGTCTGCCGTCTACAATTTTTTTCGGTGCATTAATTCGAAAATGGACGTGAATCTTGGACGACGAGGACAGGAGTGGACGTCCAGTAACGACGAGCACGGTAGAAAATGTTGGAAAAGTGTCGAAGACCATCAATGCAAATCGCTGCCTTACCAAGTTTGACAGTGATGAGGATGATGAATGACATTGTATTCCTTCAATAAATGCTTTCTTGTGGTGTCGTCTCCATTTTTTTCCACTTACTTTCGGAATGACCCTTGTATTATCAACTTTAATATCACATTCTCTTTTTTACTGAACTATGGAATGAGATATAATAATTGCTAATTTCAATATTATCTATGAGTATTTTAATAGTTATTGGAATAGATTGACATGTCAGACGTTATATATAGTCATAGCAAAAATGTTTAATATACTTACAAACTTTTAATTTCTATTAATATACTTATCTCATTCAAGATCATTTTTTCCCATGTTTTAGGCAATAGTACACACACACACACACACACATATATATATATATATATATATATATATATATAGAATTTATGTACAACTTTGTGAGTTGTTTAAGTTAATTAAAAAATCTTTACATATAATATTTTTTATATCTTTAAATCAAAAAACAGTTAATACAGTACAATAATTTGATTCTATTAACATTCTATTTGTCTTTAAATAGGGGTATTCTGATAGAGTACGACAAATACTTCGTAAAATGAGAGAAGATGGAAAATCATATTGGCGAATATCAAAGGAAACTAGGATTGTACGTACAAGTGTCATTAATATTGTTAAATATGAACAAAATGCTTAAGAAGAAATGTAAAAGGAAACCGCTTCTTTGTGCGTCAGACAAACTGAAACTAAAACAATTTGCTTTAATAAATAAAATAAAAATGCATTAAAGCAACATGTAATTAATCTTTTAAACGAAGTTCCCTTTACCGTTTCTAAAAAAACATTAAATAAATTTTTACTGAAAAGTAATTGTAAATAACTAAAGCACCCACAAAAGATTACGTTAACCAAGAAACACAAAGTGAAACAGGTTAATGAAATTAAGTGCTGAATCAAGAATAATATAAACTGAAATGAAGTCGTTTTTATCTACGAAAAACGGTTCAGCTTGGATGGAGCGAATTTGCTAAATATACTTGCTTCCTGTATCGATGGAATAACAGATACCGCAAATCACTACATTGTGATGCATTGGCCAGCTAGAGGTGAGTGGCGTCCTGGAGAGTTGAATGTGAAATAAGATATTCTGGTTCCTGTGCATAAAACAACAATCGATCATAATGGTGAGTGTGTCAAGGAGGTAAGGTAAATTTTCCACAAACTTTCTGATACCAAAGTGGAGGGCAGTATATTTGTTGGATCACAGTTGAAAAAAATGTTTTCATCAGAAACTTTGCTAAGAAAAATAACAGGGACAGAGAGATGAACATGAATATTATTCAGGAATGTAGTTAATGGTTTTCTGGATAGCAACAAAAGTCCCAATCTATAATGATGTTGTGGATGAACTGTTTATCAGATATCAAGCCTTAGGCTTTAGAATTTCCTTCAAACTTAACTATCTACACTCACATCTTCATTTCTTTCCAGAACATTTAGGTGCTATTAGGGATGAACATTGAGAGAAGTTCCGCCATGACATACAGTTGAGGCAGTAAGTTATTAGGGACGATGGGATAAAGCCATGATGGGAGACAACTTGTGGGACTTGGTGAGAGATGATAAGACAAGTCCACTTCACTTTTGAAATGTAAGACCTACCATAATTTAACATTTTCAGTATTGCTTCATATAATGACTTCACAAAATGTTATTATTTCGTTATTATTATATGCTTTTCTTGTATATTATGTAAACTTTTGTAGTTACGTTTTTGAAAGACAACTTATAGCTATGGAAAAATAAATGTTATGTTCTGCTTAAAAGTGATATAGAAACATTGAAAAATTAATTGAAACAGACAAATATTGTCCTTATGAAATGATCCTACACCATGATAATCCCAAACCTTACATTCAGAATCTCATAAAACTACCATTAGGCGGAAGTTGTTTCATATCCGCTTTAATCATCCGACATCGCTGTTCCCCTTCGTTTCACTTTCGAATGCTCCATATTTAATTACTTTTAAAAACAATGAAGAATTTCATACGTGAATTGAAAATTGGCTTGATTCAAACGATGCTATTTTTTACAGTCAGAACACGGGAAACAGTGTTTCATAATGCAGGGGAATATAACATCAATTGACAAGAAAAAATACATTTTTGTGTTAAATTAACAAAAAAATAATTTGTAATTTTTTTGGAATGTATTAATTAAATAAGGGAAATTGAAAATTTCGGCATGAAGTTATTGAACAACTCCATACAATACAATTTATAGTGTCTGCAAGGTTTGCTTAAAAATAAATAAACTATTATCATTCCTTTCTTAACAGCGATACATCTCATATTGAATGATCTAATAAAATCTCCATAACTATTATCTATTTTTATCAATACATAACTTATGGTCTCAAAATTGCAATTTTATTTAGTTTTTCTCATTTTCCAATGGCTGTTATGTCAACTTTCAATAAAATTGAGATTGAAATGATATCCAATGTCACAGAATCCTATCATCTCAACATTGAGTCGTGTTTGATCGGGTCACAAATCTATGTCCGATCAAATAACAACACTCAGTTATCCTCCTATTTTTGTTGGAATAATGAAAACTGGCTGCCGTTATCCTTAGAGGATTATGGTTTTTGTTACGTGGCCGATCTCGATAACTTAGACCTAAAGTTTAAAAAGATTGGATCAACAAATAATGTTAGTATAAAGCTATGTCTCTATTAATTTCATTGATTTTATTTGTTTGTTATACGTTCAAAATAGTATTTAATCCATTAGACAAAGTCTATATAAGTACTTTTAATTAAATGATTTTAGAAGCCATATTCTACTTTACTCAATACTTTAAGCATTTTCTATATGAAAAAGATTTTTTACTACGGACTGATCCTAAAGCTATTACATTTATGCTTTCCATCACAAAAACCAAATATGGATTATCTTTTTATTTAGCTTAGTAATGTAAATGGGACAGAGAAAAGTATAATTCATATGCAGATGCATTATCAAGGAATTGAACTGAATTGTGTAGCAAATGACAAACCGTTCATGAAGAAGTCAAGAGAAAGTTGATAAAAAATAAAATACTAGCCTCAAAGGAAGAATCAGGGGGTTTTAAACTGTAAAAAACAATACAGAAATAGAAAAGATTAAATAAAATTTACAGCATGATAGAAACTTGATGGTAAAGAACTATTAAAAATTCCTAAGAATAACAGAAACAAATTCATAAAATGACATGTAACTCCTATTTATTATTTTAAAAAGATATTTAGAAGACATTTAAAGTAGAATGTATTTTAAAATGACTTTGCTGGGTGCCTATTTGATAATAATAATAATACAGAGTGTACAAAAATATAGAAAATAATTAGTTTTTGTTGTCTGTGGGATTTTGAACCGGATGGTTTTTCTGCCTTGAGGGTTTTTGTAGGGGGATATTGTCCACGGGGTTTATGTCCTAGATTCATATACCATGTTATAATGTAACTCCTATTTATATACTTTGGATAATAACAATTTTCTTTTGATAATTTAATAGATCATTTTATATCATAAAATATATAGAGATAGAATTTATGAAAAATTATATTTTTAGTCAGACAGAGAACCAACTTGTAATTTGGTTATTACCAACAGCCAGATTAATGTATTTTTATGCGCCGATTCGCTCAACTTAATAATTAATTGTTTTTCAAAAATAATTACAAGTGACATCGACACGAATACCGAGGAAATGAATTATTCTGCGACTGTTCCTTTACCAGTGAAACCAAATTCCGACTCAAACTATAATCAGATGGAATCGAAAAGGTTACTCAATGAGTCAGAGAAAACCCAGTTCAATTCTATGATTAATGATGCTATAAAGGATGATGGAGTGTCTGTTAAAATTAAAAAAGTAAATTTCATTCTTATTTTATAAATAGTTTAAATAAGTAATAAAATGTTTTTACAAGTGTTCGAATTCACTCGACAAGTTCCAGAATAAATAATAGTTTTCCATTTAATAAGTAAAAAATCGAGAAATTCGAGAAAACAAAAAATACAATCGAAAAATAAGATATAAGATATTTCATATATAAGAATATTTTATGGAATATATTCATGAATGAAGTTAAATATCTTAATTATATAATTTTCTCTTTGAAAATTTATAAAAGTCCAAATGTTCTCAGACGCAAAAAAAACATGAAAGAATTAATAATATCACAAACATTTACTGTTATCTAAGGTTTTTCAAAAACTACACAGTTTATAAAAATGCAATAAATAAACCAAAATTGAAGTAAAATTTAATTATTTACCATGTTTTTATATACTCAGCGTGTTGTTGCCTTTTCGTGTAGAATTTTGAGATCTGTTTTAAAGTATCTTCCCTTTTAGATAGAGCTTTGGAATTTTGAACACAAATCTTCATGACAATATAATATTTAAGCATATGGAGACAGCTTAAGCTAGTTTTAGAGTCGTTTTCGATTAATGTTTCTTCTGCATGACAATGCTCGTCCACATGTTGCAAGAAAGACCATGCTGAAGTTAAACGAACTGGGATATGAAACTTTGCCTTGTCCACCGTACTCACCAGACCTGTCTCCTACAGACTATCACCTCTTCAAACATTTCAACTAGTTCCTTCGCAAAAAATGCTTCAGAAACCAAGGAGATGCTGAAAGAGCATTGGACGACTTCATCGCCTCCAGAACTCCAGAATTTTATGAAACTGGAATAAAAAAAACTTGTTAGCCGTTAGCAACAATGTGTTCAATGTAATGGTTTTTATTTTGACTAATAAAGTTAATTCTAAAGAAACTTATGTTCATTTAAAGTTGACGGTTAAAAAACGACATTTCTTTTGCATCAACCTAATAAAATATAACATAGGGATTTTAGTGAAATAAAATATTTTAAAAAAGTGAAGGCAAAATTGAAAGAAAGTAGTTAAAAGAAAGAATTTTAGTTTAGGTTTGATCGGAATAAATAAGAAAAAAGAAAAAAATAAAGTAATCAACTAGCAAAAAAGCATGATGATATAAAAAACCTTTTTTATGCATGTCATTATTTGATTTAATTCAACATACACCTTGATTTAATTAAAGGAAAAGATATCATTGATTTTTGAAGAATATACTTATGAATAAATAGTCTGAATTTCGTGGCATTTATATACTTAAAGATTATTAGTACTAATCGTATCATGTTCATTTTTAATTGGAGTCAGAAACCGTAATTTTCAAACACAAATCATTGCAGTGGTGCAAGAAAGTTTGAAAGTAAGTCTTGTGAAGTCCCTTCGCCGTCGTTCACAATAGTTGTGTATTTCAACAGCTTCTGTTAATCAAATTGATGAAAGAAATCTTACTCATACGAGAGCTAAGACCAACAGGTTATGTAAAACAGCTTAACAAAGATTGGAAGATAATTTTTCAAAAATAATAATCATCGATGAGGAAGCACATTTTTATCTCTCAGGAATGTCATCAAACAAAGCTACCAAGATAGCACTAAATGCATCACTTAAGAGTCATGTTTCTGTGTGGTGTTTGGGCCGATGATATTAGCAATTCAGTTGCTGTATCGTTGAACCGTTATTGAGGCATGACCAGTAACTTTTTTGTGATCTGATTTATTAAAAAGTGATGATGATGCAGACTATCATTTGGCTTCGTGAAAAATACGTTTTAGAACAAAAGCCCATAGAATTCTTTTTGTACATACATTTATACGAATTTTATTTATTCAGTTATCAATTTTCGAATACAAATCTATATAGTCTTTTAACTCTGCTCCAATATAACTTTTTTCTATCATCCGAAGAAATCTAAGTTGCATGAAATTTTCACTCGGGTATTGTCTTTTAGATTTTTATTATATTTAATTCATTAATATATATATATATATATATATATATATATATATATTTGTTCATTTTTTCTAGATATAATGAATTTTTTTTTGATTTTTGGTGATTTATTATACTTATTTTAATTTTTTATTTGTCATGTAAAAATTAATTACACTGCTATACATAAATTTTGCTAACTCTAAACTTTTGTTTTTTTATATTCCTGTGTCTATTTTTAACAAAAATAGCATCTATTGCTTCTAGTTACACCTAGTTTTATAAAAATATACTGATAAATCGAGCGAATTGGTGCTGGGCCCGTTTATTGAGAAATTTTGAGTATCGTGTGATTTCCTCATCGCTTTTGAACAAATGCTCATAAATTCCGTCTAATTCATTCGCTCGTTATTTCACTAAATTAAAAATAGACTCATAAATTAATTCGATGATAGATCCTGTGAATTTATATCCTATTAACTAAACCATGTCCTGTTTATTGGTGTTGCCTTAATAAATCATGTGAACTTTATCGGCAACCAGATACTACCTTTCTTAAAAAGTAATTGGTATTGATTATTCAGTTCCATGAAGTTAAAAATATAATTACCTCAAGAATCTCTTGGATGTTGTCAGTGCAATAGGTATTAAGGGACTATTAATGGAGGTCTAAAAGTAATGAGTATTCTAGTAAGAAAAAAGACATCATATGCAAAATATCATCTCTTTCTGTGTGAAAGGGACAGGAGAGCTCATAGTGAACATTGGTCGATGATAAATTAGCCAGCTCGCCAGTCCCTCCATGAATGTCTTCAACGAAGCTATTGTACCTCCAAAAAACGTTCTCCGCCTCTATGACATATCAAACGTGGTTTGACGAACTAGTTTGTTAAAACCATAGATGGTCATGTTTCCAGTACTTTCATTCATTCAATTACGATGAGAAGTTCAATGCCAATACATTTCATTCCTCAATTAGTCAAATAATGAAAGATCCAGACTTTATCGGCAACATGGCATTATTTGAAAAGCTGAAGGGATAGCTTTTAAAGAGGTAGTATTAAACTTTCTTGGCAATCATAGATCTGACGGCTATGTGCGAATTGTTAATAACATTTTTAAATTTGAGATACTAGGTTGTAACATGAGCATCAATGTTGATTTTCTGCACAGTTACATGTCACACTTTTCGAAGAATCTTAGTTAAATGAGTAAAGAACAGAAAGAATGGTTCTATCAAGATCTCATGACGATGGAAAAGATATCAAGTGAGGTAGTGCAAATCGATGCATACTGACTACTATATGACTTTGAAATTTGTTTTTTTCAAAATCTCTATTTCACAATCGAACAATCAAAATATGAATATTTTCACGGACAAGCTTGTAATTTTAATCATTTTCTTATGTGATGGAGAAAAACTGTTTGTAGATTGTAAATCAGTATAAAAAACTGTGTATAAATAACAAAATCTAGAAAATAACAGACAAAAAATTTTGTTTGCCAGTGTTATCGAATTTTCTAATGACATTAGTCTCCAAAAGAGAAGATTATTAAAACCTTTTTTATATAATTATTAAATATTTTATAAATAAATCGAATTTCCCCGCATAAGTGATGATTTATATTGGTTAATCTTTAAATATATATTTCTAATAAAATATTTCAAGTGCTATCGTTATTATATTTATTTCTATATATTCATAAACACCAAATATTTAATGATCTAATGATAAATCTTTCTAACAGAAAAAGTATAAATATCCTTTTTTATTACTTGTTCGGACCTACGAACACTTTGTGATGCACAATAAGTCTTCAAACATAAAACAATAATATTTTCCTGTGTCACACTGCACTTTAAGAAGTTAGCCAACTCGGATAGAAAAATCGAAAAGAAAACATGAGTATACCTAACAAAGAAATCCGAAAATTCTATTAATTTTTTTTAACATGGAAACGTGGTGCAAAACACAACAACATTATGAACATAGGAAAACAAAATAACACCCATACTAAGATTCATCACTGGGATTTGAGAGTAAGCCCAATAATTTATATATGCTTTCTTACCATTTATAATAGATTTTTTGAGTAAAATCTTTATTTGATCTTATTAATTATTGTTAGAAAGAAGATGATGAGTTTTGTGATGGATTCCTTTTGGTCGATGATATATTTTCAAATATGCATGACCGTGTCGTGAACCTAGAAACATCTCCGAATCAGAAGCTAAGCGTTGTCCAAGATCATTATAAAATTCCTTTATCAGATGATTTATATTTTAAAAAGAAAAAATCTATCTACAGAGATCCAGATGGTTATCCTATATCTCACAATTCGATGGTTATCCACGATTTTTCTATATCAGTCCATTTCTATGCAGGTTCTGATCTCAACATAAATGGCAAAACACAACAACCTTGTGAAAATTTCCAAATTAGTAATATACTTTAATTATATATATATATATATATATATATATATATATATATATATAAATTAAAAAAAGAAAATAGAATGATATTTATAAAAGTAGATGTGTTGAAATTATTGATTTAAGCAATTAAGAAGATATTGGCTTACTACGTTAATTATTACAATTTTAAATTCTTTTTCTTTGATTTCTACTTTATAATTATCCATTCTGACTTTCTTTTAGATGATTTCCGTATATTATATGGATATCTTTCTTTTGTTGCCTTGATACAATATATGGTCTTGTTCTTTTATTAGATTTTTAATTTTCAGCATCTTGGATATTTTATTCTACTTTTTAACTCAATTGTAATTCGAATACATATAATGAGAAACAAATCACGTCAATGTATCGATATTATTTTAATTTATATTATTATAATATTATTATTAATTATATCATTATATCGTTATTATATTTAATATTATTATAAATGTATCCCTATCATTATTTTAGGTACCAGGTCAAGAGAAATATCTTCAGTCAAATTTCAGCGGTTTAAATCCGATAACAAGAGTCAAATCTCTATTCAAACATCAGACACCGATTCTCTTCAAAGTGATGTGAGCAATTCAATCTCCAGAGGCACGAATCGTAAATTGAAAGAAGTAAAATTTTCATTTCTCTTCTCAAGTCATTGATATATTTCAGTCATATCAATTGAAATTCAGAAAAATTAATTTCCGATACGCACTTTTTTCTAGTATGGATTGGAAAAATACTGTACATCAACAGATATCACGTCGGTTAGTTTTAACTATTAATGATATAGCACTGATATCCAACAATGTCAATTCCAAAATCAATATGGTTCTCTTTTGCGATTCGAATGCCAAAAACTGGTATGATCCGAATTCTCCAATGGTTAGTAGTTCTAGTATCTTAAAACAATATACAATGAGCAAAACGTTACCCAATCACTCCTGATTTTGGTGATGCTTTCTTCAAAATGTGTCCAAACCTTTTCGCCTGACAAACATAAATACTCAATTGGTCTGCTCGGTCACCTGATCTTAGTCTAACAGAGTACCTGTGGGAAAAATTAAAAAAGGAGAATAATATATATATTAGGTTGGGGAAAAAGAAATCCATTATTTTGGCGTGAAATTCAAAACTTTATTTAACATGTTTCGGATTGTCCTCTTGGAGTCAAATATTCACCGTTTTGTTGTATAATTAGTTGCCATTTTGAAGGTATCTTCATAATGCCTCTCTCGTAGAAGTCTTGGTCCTTATTGGCGAAAAACTGTAGTAATCGATTTTCACCATCTTCTACTCATCCCAATTTCTTATCACTCAGGAAATTTTGCAATGCGAGAAAAAGATGATAATCGCTTGGTGTCAGGTCCGGACTATATGGTGGATGCATTAAAACTTCCCAACCAAGCTCCCTGAGTTTCTGGCGAATCACTACAGACGTATGTGGTCTGGTGTTGTCGTGATGGAACACAACACCTCTTCTGTTGGCCAATTCTGGTCGTTTCTCATCAATTGCTATCTTCAAACGGTCCAGTTGTTGACTGTACAGATCTGAATTTAGTATTTGGCCATACGGAAGCAACTCATAATAAATGATTCCTTTCCAATCCCACCAAATACACAGTAGATCCTTCCTGGCCGTTAGTCCTGGTTTGGCGACCGTTTGACTTCACTTGTGCTTTGACCACGATCGTTTTCGTACAATATTGTCGTATGTGACCCATTTCTCATTCACAGTAACGATCCGTTTAAGAAATGGGTCGATTTCATTTCGTTTGGCCAAGGCTTCGCAGATGGAAATTCGATCCATCATGTTTTTTTGGTGTTAATTGGCGTGGAACCCAAACATCAAGTTTCTTTTTGAATCCTGCTTTGCCCAAATAATTTAAAACCGTTTTGTGGTCGATCTTCAGCTCCTGTGCGATGCTACGACTACTAACATGCC
>MQRK01088444.1:0-12417 GCA_001938485.1 Girardia tigrina
GCCGATTACAAGACTGCAAGAGGACAATTCAAGTGCCCATTTCGCGGTTGTTACGCGTCCACCGTAACAGCCAACGGTATGTACGGCCATGGTACCAAGTTCCATGGTTGGTCGTTCGTAACTGGCAAGCCGACTGCTCAGAGGCGGAAGGCCACTGACCCCGTAGGAGGCCTAGCGGGGGGCCCTTAAGGACTTTAGTTTGGGTAGACCCTCTAAAGAGCCTTATGCTCAATACCATTACAGAGATGGGAGGCCCACATCGGAGAGACAAAACCCGGATTAGCGAGCACTCGCAAATGAGTCGATCGAGTAAGGTTCTTGATCATTGGTTATGATGTAAGGATAGAACCTCATCCATTTCAAAAGATGAGTTTTCTGTTTTACAAAAGGGTTTTGATTCACATTACGAACGACAGTTTTGTGAATCTCTACTAATAAGACACTAAAACCCATCAATTAACATTCAGAATGGACAAAGTAAGGTTATTTCAATACTTAAAATTTTTAATTAAAATATTTTTTGCCATTATTACCCAATAATATTTTCATAAATAATAATGTTTAATTTCTTCGTCACCTTTTGAAGTAAATTATATTTACTAAAATTGTAAAAAATTGTATTATTCAAACAATTCAATATTCATTTACTAAAAATTCAAAAATTGCTGATGATGATGTATGTTAAAAAAAAGTTAAAAGTTAATCATTGAGATGAAACTTCTCACACTCAATGCAATCAACTCAATTTCAGCCTTCCCATCGGATTGTTTTGGATTTGATGGGAAGGCTGAAATTGAGTTGATTGCATTGAGTGTGAGAAGTTTCATCTCAATGATTAACTTTTGGTGTGCCATTAGTTGTCATCTTTATCATATGTCTCCGTTACCTTGTAAAGTACGGAACGATAGAGAAAACATATCGTTTTCTCAAATGTCAATTGATAGCGGCCAATGGTTGGTTTGCGAGAAGGAGATTGATTGCATTTAGTGCATTTTTCTTAATTTTAAGGAAAAGTGAAATAAAATTATTTTTATCCAATATTTTTTTGGATAAATATTATTTATTTTCGGCAAGCTACCATATTGTGTACTTGCGTAGTGCATTTTGTGACCTGATGATGGGATTATTATTATCTCGAAACGCGTCGTCTTGTTTTTATCCCTATTATATAGATTTTACTTTGCAATGTATATCCATGGAATTTAGAAAACTATTTTTAAAGACTTTTTACTCAATCGATTTTCTTCAAATTTTGCTCACTTAATCATTCTCGATGACAATAAATGATTATGTAAAATTTTGATCGAAAAAAACTTTTTAAGATCCCAAAACGGGAAAGAACGGAAAAGTCGGAGTTCCCGAACAATATTAATTGCAAGATATTTACTTATATAAATTATAAATTATATAAATTATAAGTAGTTTATATTAATTTTGATTGCTTTTATAATTAAAATATTTTAAATGTTAATTTTTTTAAATTTTAAAAACTTTGTTGGTAAAGTAGAGTTCTGTCTGCATAAAGAATGGATATAAAAAATTTAATTTTTTGATTTACTAGGTTTTAATTTTATTAAATATTGTTAAGTAGTAGTTACTATAAGTATGCATTCATGCTATAGCTCATTATAACTATTGTCCTATTTTTGGTACATATATTTGCATGACTCAAGTCATTACATTTGGGAATTAGTTAAAATACTTTTACTCAACAGTTAAAGTTATTTTTTTAAGTCTAAACACAATTAATATTAAGCTTAAATTAAAACAGCAACTTTCAAAATACTGTAGAAAATTCGAACAATCAATATTTTCAAATAAATTAAGGCCTTTATTGAGTTATTTCATTTGATAGTAAATAATACGATAACGTAAACTAAATAATCTGATCAAGACTGTACATTAAAAAGAAAAATATTTTGTTTAAACTTAGTGTGCAACGGTGGTTACAAAAACAGTTAGAGAACAGAAAAAACCTTCAAATACACTGCTACATATGATCAAATGAGATTCATATCCATAGAAGCAGCTTCCTCTTTGTTACTTGTTTGACTATTGAGGCCACTGAGTTTTATTTCCAATTAAAGTATAGTGATGTTAGTGATTAATATATATATATATATATATATATATATATATAATTATTATTATTATATTAATATAAATTCAAGTTCATTTAATGTTTTATGCTTACTTATAACAAAAAGTCAAATTTTATTTATAGTTTTATCTGTTTTGCTAGATGTTTCAGAAATACATGTTTCTCTTTGTAAGAAAATTAATATTTTTTAAAGTTATTTATCTTTATATTTTTTACTGTATAATTTTAAACAATAAAATACTAATTATTAGTATAATTTGTGTGATATAAAAGACTACAATAAGTATTAAATCGACAGAGCATTCAATCATTGGTAAATTGAATAAATTTATTCAAAGTAAAACACCGGAAATATATTAAATGCAAATAATCATCAATGTAGCGTGGAAATATTATTTTGAAGAACCTTACGAATAATATGATCATTGTTTATAATTAAATTGAATTTGATTACTTAAATAAATATTAATAAGAATGACTTCATAATTTATTATTAGTAATCCATTAGACTTGAACTTCTCAAATAATAATCTCTACTAAAACATTGTCTTGATATTAGGACTTTTTTAATTTGTAACTCTTCCGTTATACATCTGTAACAACATTTTATTGAAAACCATGGGGCATCTTTTATTTGATTTCAAAAAGCAGATCTAAAATTATCATAAATATTATTTTTATGAATTTAAATCAATAAAATTGACCAAAAATTAAGTACAGTTTGAAGTAAAGGAAAGTGAAAATAACTTATTAAACACTGTTGTTAAATGATCCAAATATTTTTGAAGAATCAACTATTATTTTCATTATTAATAAAAGACAATTGTTTATTTGATTATTTATAAGTAAAAGTAAGTGTCACTTTAAAGTCTCAAAGATGTTTAAATAATCGTACAACATCAGGTGCCTTATCAGTATACAATCTTTTATTTAAAGTTTTTCTAATTGGAAAGTTGTGCTCTTATTATTGTATTTTAATAACTTAACTCTCATTTTATGAAATACTCCCCAAAAGATATCTCGACTTAGAATTTGGAACAAACATATTGTAACAAATAAACAATATATTTTATTTTTAAATGACAATACCATTATGGTTTTATAACGGTTTGTTGATGAAACAAGTAACTGTTAAGTTATTATTGTAAAGTGTGTATTTATTGTGAAATTATTTGAAAGTAATTTATCGCCAATTTAATAGTTACAATATGCTATTGAAATTATATAATTGCTTTCTTTTAATACTTTTAAGAGTATGTCATACTCACTATGTAAACGTATCTGTTCTTAACAATTAAAATTGGTTTAAGCAGGTCTTGTTTAGCCTAAAGAATTAACTTTTTTTCTTACTTCAATAATAAATAGCTAAATTTCTTTATAAACATTTATTACACCATTAAAAAACCCTCAGTCAAGTGATAATCTCTTCATATTGAATTAATTATTTGATTCTTTTACATTAAATATAAGGCTCTATTCAGTAATCTATAGGTGAGGATCACACAAAAGATATTTAACGCATGACCTCTTTCTTAAAGTTTCATGGTAACTTATCATTATTTATCTCTCTACCATTTATTTAAAAATACACTAAAAATATGAATCATAATACTCTAAATTAGTGTTTCCCAACCTTTTTCAGGTGGCGGCACCCCAATATGTAATTTTAAAATTTCGCGGCACCCAAAAAAAATTACGATTGTTTTTATTAGAAATGAACATATTAATCACATACCATATTTTTATTGCAAAATACATATATATATATATATATATATATATATATATATATAATATATAAATTGAACTTTATAAATTTTTTAAAAGTAACTACATAAAAAAATTGTATTGAAACTTATTAGAGTTATAAAGAGTCTAACCAAAAAAAGTTGCAGAAATTGCAACTTTTTGCCACACGGTTGCCCTAGTTATAAAGGTTGATTGAAATTATAAACGTTTGGATATCAGCAAAGTGAAATTGGTAAATGAAAATTTGTTTGAAATGTCATCAATAAGTATTTATATTACTGTTTTTTTAAAAAGCTTTTATTATGGATGTCGACATAAGCATAACTAACAGTCACTGTCGTGATATACACTATGGTTCTACTTTCCAATGCACTGGATATTCTTACGACATGCGCATATCAGGGATTTACTGAATGTAATTTAGCAATAAATTGAAAGTAAAAGTAATTTAAATATTTCTTCTATATTTATAAATATTTTTTGTACAATTTCATTTTTTCATTCATTTTATATGTTATATATTATAATATTTTAGTGTAATACTTATTTTATTATTTTATAATTTCGTACATCTCACGAGCTCGTGGCACTCATTTCAGACGCTCGCAGCACCCAGGTTTGGAATCACTGCTCTAAATTTACGCTTTTTTCGTAATTTTAAAACCTATAATTCTACCTATTTTTAGTTAATTTTTAATGGCGCATATTACATTGGGATAATTACAGTATATAATAATAAAATATTATCAAAAACGTTTTACAACAAATGTAAAAATGTAAAAAATATTTAATTTTAAGATCATGACATCTTCCTTAAATTTTAGTAATAAATTGATAAAAAAATAATAATATAATAATTTCAAAAATTTTTTTGAAAAAAGAACGATTCAAACGTTATAACATATAAAGGTAAAGGAACATAATAAAAAGAAAAGGTATTACCAGAAAAGCCAACATTTATCACTAATCGTAACTAATAAGTAATAATAAGTAACTAATAAGTAAGTGATATTTCGAAAACAAATAACCAACAATGAACTTTAAGAATAAAATAAGAATTAAAAATCTGACTTGATTAAGTTAGAGAAAAGAAATTTACAAGTATCAGTAAACTTTTAGTAATGATGGTCAGTAGTATGTCAACTAGATTACATGATCTTCGGATTTTTTTTATATTCTTAGTTTTAAAGCGGTTTTGAATTGTAGAGATAAGAGAGGTTATGCTTAGTACATAATGCCTTTACTACATCCACGCAATTTGTTCTCATAGTTATGGCATTGCTAATTTTCCAAAACCAAGAACAGTTCGTAAAACAGTTCGTATATATATATATATGCTTCATTTATAAAGAACGATATTTTGTAAATAAATTATTAAAATACAATTGTACGACATATGCATAAAGAGAGAGAGAGAAACAGAGAACATAAAATTTTCAATTTTTTAATGAATGTGATATTATCTAATTTCAAAACATTTGAAGTTTATTAATATATTTTCTAAACTCATGAAAAAATATCTGCAATTTCATTGTTTAGGAAAATATTACTATGGTATTAAAGATAAGATGAAAGCAAAAAGATTACATTGAGAAAATGTTTGATGAAACTGAAGTAGTTACCATCTTTTTATTAAATAGCAAATACAATTAATATTTAATGTCTAATAAAAAACTTTTGTAAAAATCAATAATTACATAAAAAATTCAGTTTCAAATTAGTATATAATTAAAATATTCTTTTAATTATGTTACACAGGTTAAAAAAAAAATGTATCTTATAATGTAGGAACACTTGATTTGTCAAATAGTACTGTATAAAACTATGAGTATTCCATCAATGTGTGACCTAAAGAACTTATAAGTACTCATGTAAAACTTGTATTAATAAAAGCATTTGTGAAAGATAGGACATTTCGACATTTGACTGTCAACAAGAGTAAAAGATTTAGAAATAAATTGGAATACTGAATCAGACTTTTAATTACTGACTCGAATTATACTTTTCATGTTTATTTTCAGTGTGTACAAATTAAAACTGTTAAATAAAATTAAAAACATGACGATTGAAAATTCGAGAATTAGTTCTTTAAATAAAAAGAATTCTAAAAGATCTTAAGATTTTATTAAATTAATTTAAGAGCGGAAATTAGTCCTTCTATAATGACTTGAAAGTAATTGTACAGCACATCTGGGTAAATAACACTACCTTTTGTAATAATGTTTTAATTAAAAGATTATATTTATTTGTCTACCAAGTCGAAATAATCTCTTTTTCAATTGAATTTTCCCTGCGTGTAACTGTATGCAACAGGACAAAATCCCCCAAGACAAAAACCTCCGAACCGAAATACTTGAGATTTGGAAAATATTATTTAAACAACTTTTATTTTGTTAAATTTCATTATTATGATATTTAATTGTATATATTTTAATAAATCTTTATTTAAAATAAGATTTACTATTTATTATTTAGACATATTATTTATATATTCTAAATATAAATAATAATAAATAAGTTTAATAAAATTTGTTTAAATTATGTCTTAATTTAAATATTTTTTGTGAAAACCAACAAAAACAGATAAATAGTACTGATGGACTTTATAACATTTAATAAAGGACTAGTTAAAGTGACTTTTGAAGGTTACATTTAAATTTACATTACATTAAACAAACGAATTTGGTAAATTTTATCGTATCATTCAAACGCGCGAGAAAACGAAACAAGAACAAATATAAAGCTAAAATTAAAATTCGTTTAGAATAACTTGAGGTCAGGTTCAACAATCACTCCCATGGTCCAGATGTAGCATAATAAGAAGTGATTAAGGTTGTAGATTTTTATATTGGAAGACATCGGTGCCAAGGAAGACAGTTTCTAACTTATCCTAAAAAAAGGGGTGAAATGTGTTTAAACGATCTGGAGATGAATTACCAAAAACAAAAAATTCAGTAGAATAGCATAAAGGTTCCCAGTTTATGTCAGAGGTTGCCATTTAACTATTTGGAACTTTATTGATTTTCTTCAAAAGGAAGAAGCATTACAATACGTATATTGCATTCAAATATTGACCGATCATTCTTAACAAATTTCGAGAAAGAAATATTTTCAAATTCACGGATAATGATTAAAATAAAATCAAAATTGCTTAAAAAATATTTTCAAAAATTAAATTTTAATAGAAATATTATTGATATCTTGTAAATTTCATGACAATAATTAAAAACAAAATATTATTTATTTCTGAAAATATATTTATAAATAACTTTGATATATATGTATAAAAAAATTTCTATCATTTTCAAAATTTATTTATAATTAATTGACGAATTGCTTCATCAACCCCAAATTAATGTGCAGGTGGAGTCATGAGTATTTTCGTCGGATCCACCAGTGATCTATACTTAAAATTGTACTGCCCCACATACAAGTCCGTTCTCTGATGCCATTCCTGTCTGATGTAATGAGACTTGGTATCGCGACTGCCCCGACTGTAATTTATTCGGTATTGAAACATTGAAAAAGATTTTCATAAAAAATCATACAGGATGTGATTTTTAATGTAAAAAATTAATCAGATTACAATTGAATTAAAAGAAGATAAAATATTTTTTTCAGTTATAAATTTTTTGGTAAAAAATTAATTAAACTTTTTCTGTAATCAAAGAAAAATTGTTGTATTAATGTTTTATGGAAATCATTGCTTAGCAGCGGTTTGTTTTGGAAAATAACGGAGTTTGAATTTTAGTTTTGACTTGTGGTCAGATTGATCTAAATTTTGAGTGAAAAGCGTTCGATTTGTGTAAAGAGATATTTTATTAGAATTTATTAAAATGGATAAAATTATGCTGTGCTCATGGGTCTTGTTGTAGTCACAGTCGATTAGAAAGACCAGTGATATGGATGGACTGATTGAGATGAGTACCGGCCGACAGACCAAGATTCACTTGTGCTTGGCCGTTCCTTACGTCGAATGTGCTAAGAGATTTACATTTTAGCTATCAGACGAAATTTCAGGCTTTAATGATATATTCAAATTATTTTCCAATTGTTAAAGTCGGAATTATAAAAATATTAAAAGACGAAGTCCAGGAATTGTTTATTAATAGTTTAATAAACTACGATCAGTTTTTATGAAACATTACTTATCTCTTATTAAATGTTTCACGAAGGCTTATATCTGTGAATTGACATCTTTGGACCAATGGCTTTGGTCAATGAAACATTCAAAGATTTTTGATAATGTGGATTAAATATGCTGCATTAAAAGGTCTTCATAAATTAATATAGAAATCAAATAAAATGCTGACAGAACACGACATTTAAAATTTAAAAAGAGCACCGGTGGAACGCTGAACATTTAAAATTTAAACCAATTACAATTGCTAATTAAAAACAAACTCAAATTTCACTCGAATTCTTTACAATAAATCTTTTCTGCTTTCAATAAAAATTGATTCAGTAAAAGTGTCTTTGGTGTTTATTTCGACATTGGTACTAATGAAAGACATCTCAATATATAGTTCACAATTGAGATTGAGGATAATAACACACTCGCTTTCCTTAATGTTTTTGTTAAAAGGATTAACGGTAACTACGAGACAGAAATCCACAGAAAGAAAACAAACACAGGACTATATATTACACCATCCCGTTTTTATTAGGTTGTCCTAAAAGTTCCCGGTCAATGATGAAAATACAATTTTTTTCAAATTTTCCTTTTGGCATTATTTATTTCATATTGATATATATATCGATTTATTTATAGCATTATATGGACTACGAGATAACAAAGCTTGACATCAGCGTGTTGCTGCGTCACTATTGGAAGAAAGGCTTGACAACACGAAATGCTGCCAAGACAATTTGCAAAGTTGAAGGTACATAAACGATCGGAAAAAGTACGGCAATTGATTGGTTCAAGCATTTCCATAAAGGGGTATTTGACTTGAATGACAGTCCTCGTTCTGGACGGCCAACAACATTGGATAACTGTGACTTGCAAGCAGAGTTGGACATGAAGCCTTCGTCAAGCACTCGCGATTTGGCATTTAAGTTTGGAGTTGCCAAGTCAACTATACATTGGCATTAGAAGCAGCTTGACTTTGTGCACAAGAAAACGCGTGTCTCTTTGGTGTTTATTTGCGCTGTTAATCGATCGATTCGCACCAGATGACCCTCGAGATCCACACGAACTCACCAAAGCACAGACCGAAAAAAAAGTCCAAATTTGCCAACTACTGCTACAGAATCCACGAGATTACCACTTTTGGAAACGAATTGTGAAGTCAGACAAGAAGTGGATCTACATGATCAACCACAACCGAGACAAGCGATGAGTTCCACCGGGTCAACCAACGCCGTCAGTTCCAAAACAAAATTGATTTGGCTTGAAAATTATGTTGTGCGTCTGGTGGAACTTTGAGGGAGTCATGCACTTACAGTTGGTTCAGAACGGCCAGGCCATCAATGCAGAGCTCTATTGTCAACAGATGGACCGTGTCTACGAGAACCTCAAGGAGAAGTACCCTGCCTTAATCAACCGAAAACGAAAGCTTGCAGACCGTTGACAGAAAGTATGCGAAAACGATGGACTGTACTTTGAAGATTAATTGTTATTTACTTAAAATAAATTCTAACACAAAAAAATTGTATTTTTCATTCTTGACCGGGAACTTTTAGGACAATCTATTACGATGAAAAATACAAAAGAGGTCTTTATATGGTATTTATCTTCAACCTTGAATATAGTTCATAAAGGTTTGAACAATGATTTTGGTTTTGTTTAACAGTTGAAGCAGGTATTAGACAAAGAGTTAAATGAAAGAAAACAAGTGTAAGATGAAGAAAGATAAATTGAAGGAGGGTGTCAAACTAATTATAAAAGTGATATATTTTGATTGTTTTTGTTTATGGAAGTAATTTATTAATTCTTTTAAAAGTAATTTATTTGGCATTAAAACAGCGGAAAAGTTTATCATAAAAATAATTAACATCGGATGTGACTTTTAGCCTATAAAAGTTTAATCCAATTACATTTGCAGTTTGAAAATGATATATTTAAAAACAAATTCAAATCTCACTCGAATTCTTTACACAAAATTGATTCTGCTTTGAAAAAAAAATGATTCGGTAAAAGTGTCAAAGATCGAAAAGATAGTTCATTGATTTCTCTTTGGTGTTTATTTGCACTATTAATCGATCGATTCGCGCCAGATGACACTCGAGATTCTTTGAAATTCCAAACCGTGTTATTATTATTATTATTCGAATCAATTTTGGTCGAAAAGAAACCGTTTTGTTTTTCTTTCGCGATTAATCGATTCTGAGTCGTATCAATTGACAAAGAGACGCGCTGGTTCTTGTGGCTGTTGCAATTGTTATTTCGCTGCAGACTATAGTTCATCTGTGTTCCTGTGGAGATTTGAGGCAATCCATAATTATCGGATTGATTATCGATCGATTTACAATCGACATTCATGTTGTCGTTGGTTCTGTTGGAAATTGTCTCAAACGACTTTTCCCGTTGAAATCGAAATGGAATATCGAGTGATTGCGACAGGCGCTTCGTTTGATTGAGAGAATGTTCTCGACTGAAATCGGCATTCATAAATGACATCACTGGTTTTTTTTTGGAAGATTTTTACGAATTTTATTTTGTTTTAAGTGGAAATATTGCAGTTGGTTTGTTGGATGTTTTTGTTTTGAAAGAAATTAAAATTAATGATTTTGAGTAGCACAAAGTTGAAATTTCGCAAAATCTCACTGATAGTTTCAACTGACTTTCAATTTATTTAAACAAAAGGACTATTTTTAATTAAGGAAATATTTTATATATTTCATTGAAACATTTCGGTGAAATGACTTAGAATAAGTTGAATATTAAATGATAAATATATTTTTTAAAATCTTTTGTTTTTAATTTCTTAAAATGGTTATTATTTATA
Organism: Girardia tigrina; assembly: GCA_001938485.1. Classification (NCBI taxonomy): domain Eukaryota; kingdom Metazoa; phylum Platyhelminthes; order Tricladida; family Dugesiidae; genus Girardia; species Girardia tigrina. The sequence continues at coordinate 10,801 of MQRK01088444.1, forward strand.
TCTGTTTATTTTTCATTAAACAACAAGAATATTATTATACTAGAATAACTTAAATTTCATTTAAATCAATGAATTCGATTATTTAATTTGCCTCTTCCTAACACTTTTGTTACTATTGTTTTTCCTAATATTTTAGTATTTAAATTATTGTAAATTAGTGGAAAAAGTTGTGTGAATTTTAGACTCTATATGTTAAAACTTACTGCATTATTTTATCAGTATATTAATTGTAAATTATTAAAAAATTGTAAATAAATGGAGAAAATGTTTTTGGTTAAACGGTAAAAGTGTTGAGTGTTAGTTGTGTTTTATTCTATTCAAGAAGAAAGTCTGGTTTTATTTATAAAATATATTTTTATATTTACAATTTATTGCTATTTTAAATAAGCCAAAGGTGTTAAAAAGAACAAAGTTTATTTGGCCCCTGGCCGATTTTATATTTGAACTCCGAGAGTCTTTAGCGACAACTCGGGTCGATTAAAATTTTAAAGGTTTAGGTCACACTTTACAGCGTGAATATAAAAAATATAGTATTTAATAATTATTTAATATTTTTAATCAATTACTTTTTTAACAATTTTTCTTAAATCATGCACTATTTCAGTGTTTGATAAATTGATTCCACTCGCACCCTTTCGGTGTGAATTTAAAATGACTCTGTGAGCACTCTGATTCTTGCTCACTTAAATACAATTTTAAGCAGGTAATTTATGCGATGTCTGGTCGAAAATTCAAATGAGTCTTTCTCTTAAACAAATTCTTGTAACTTAAACTCTTAAGAATAATAACCTTTTCTTTCTAACTTCTGAACTTTTTAATTAACAATGACCTTTTATACTAGGTCTTTCTTTTAAAATCAATTTTATTTTTAATTTAAATAAATAATTTACTCTTTTCTTGTAAATATCTATCTTTCCTTCTTCTTTTATTTATTTAAACTTCTCTTTAATCCTTTATTTATTTATATAAAAAATATAATTTTATATTTATTATCATAAATATTTCATCTATGAAAAATATAAATATTTGTCAATATTTATTAATTTAAACAACAAATACATGTAAATTATAAAATTTGAAATATTCCCTCAACAAAAGAGAGATTCTTTTTTTTAATTTTAGAAATTGCTTAATTATCTGCAATATTGAAGTTATCAAGATTTTTCAATTGTCCTTTGTATTGTCAATATTCAATTATCAACAAATTTTTATTATCTCAACCTATCTACAAATCTCAAATTCTTCAACTTATATTTCTATTTTTTATGTACAAAGTGTTGTAAAATATATTTCTCAATGGAACTGACTTATTAATTGATCTGGTTTACAGGTTATTATATATACAGTGTTTTTCGATCTATTACGTCGTTGTTGCAATCTATCTCGACGTTGTTGCAATCTATCTCGACGTTGTTGTATTTGATTACGTCGTTGTTGCATTTGATTACGTCGTTGTTGCATTTGATTACGTCAGTTAAAATAAATATAAATTACATACAAAAAATACTATAGAACTAAAAATACTAAAAAATACAAAAAATAGAAATAATAAACAATACAACTGCTAATACATAAAATTTTATTAATGAAATTTATCAACAATCAATAGTCTCTCGA
>MQRK01088501.1:0-10332 GCA_001938485.1 Girardia tigrina
ACTTTTATCCAATAAAAATTATGAGAAATTAAAATTTATTATTAATCTTTCCCATTCGTTGTTTTTTTAGATTTGAATATATTAACAAAAAAAACTATATCAATCAAAGAAAGATGACCCATGAAAATTGTTGTGAAGAAACTGTTTGCGTTGTCAATAAATGTTTGCATTCAAATCGTGATACTGTTAACAATGTAAATGTTGGATTAATAAATATTTAAAGAGAAAATATTACTAGATTCATCATATGCAATGTCTTCTATAGTTGCTTTATAATTTCGTTATGTATATTGAAAAACTTGTAGCAACAACAAAACTTGCTGCACATTATAATTCAAATGTTATTGTTATAAGAATTTGGGAGATGGTTTAGGCCGGTATTTTTGTGATTATATAATTATTACGTGATTTCAAAGGGAAGGGTGTGATCATTTCACCTTTGTGACAAACGAATTAACCCTGTAAATAGACCATCATGAGTATAGATGGTTATTCCAGTAGGCTAAAGTTTGGAGCGAATCTGTGGGAAAGTGTCACGATGTTAAAAATCAAGAACAAGTTAAGAAAGAAAGTTATACCTGAGTTCAAATATCTCTAGTTTAATTTTGTAAGCTAAATGAGCTTCTCAATTAAAATCCATTTTTAGTTTTATTATTTCAGAATTTTCGTTTGTAGGAAAAATCCAATCAATGGCAGTCGGAGAAAATTATTTATAAAGAGTGTAGAATGATTGCGAGATCATTGACAAATCAAATGAACATCAGCCTTGTTGGGGTCTCCGATAAAATAAAAAGACATTCGGAAGTGAATGTAAAGTTTTTGATGTAAAAAAAGCGATAATAAAAATTAAAAACATTGTTTCATCGACAATAAGTACTAAAGGTTTAGATAAATATTTTTAGTCTGTAACATTTAACAAGATTAATGTCCAGTGTTAAAAGTTCCAACGACTTGGAGAAAGTCTATTGTAAGCAATTGTAATGAATGAATAAAATATCGTACCGGGATTTTCCGAAAATAAGAGCACACAAAAAGAAGCGCATCTACGCTGATTTTTTGCACCGATATGAATTGATCAAAAAATAATACGTCAATTTTGAGGTAAAAATAGCAGTTTCCAACAGTGACCAATTATTTTATTTGATCAATTCATATGGAAGCAAAAAATCAGCGCAGATGCGCTTCTTTTTGGGTGCGCTTATTTTCGGAAAATCCAGATAAGTATTTATACTTAGTCGATATAATTACAGGATGTCGAGACGCTATGGATAAAGCGTGATTCTAAATTATATACGAAATATTCGCGCGCATGCAGCAAGATCAATTTAAACATTCTTTCAAGAGACCTTCCATGATCGATGAGTGAGCAAATTTAAACTCATATTGTGGAGCATATGAATCCTAAAAAAATAATTTAATGTGCTTCCTTCATTGAAAATTGTTATCCTGATTATCGAATTCCTTTCGAATTGCCAGAGACTTTTAAAACCCCCGATACTGCGGTAAATTTTCCTTGTAAGATTGATCAAATGGGAAGTTTCCTCAGTACTAGGAACGAAAGGTATTCAAATCGAAATTGACAAAAAATCTTATTTTAAACGTAAGCTAATGTTTAACGTTTACAATACTCGGTTGTGACCAGCATTTTCTACGGAGTGAAATTGTTTATTGAGTTTAATTATGTTGATTTTTTCAATAGTGACTCTACATCTATGATTACTAAATCAAATAATACAACGAACGTCTTCATCGGTAATACTGAACTCGTTTTCAATCCAGCCTTTCAATTCTTTCCCTGTTGTCAAACCAGAAACACAAACCGATGCCGATTTTTTCAAATTCTCGTAGCATTTGTTTGTAGCAGAAATAAAAAAACTGATATTAGCATAAATTGAATAATATAACTCTTTCTCTCTGTAAAAAAATGGTTAAATTATATTAATATATTTTTATATAAAGATATTTAATAAAGATCTTTTTCTATTTTATGTATTATTTGATAAAAATAATTATTAATAATTTTAGTACTAATAACAATCATTTTGGTTCTACAGTTTGGGAAAAAATATGGATTTTTCATTTTTTTTAAAACATCTGTTTTTTGGCAGTCGAAATATGTCTATTCTTACCAAAATGTTTATAATATTTCAAAATGCATGTCTCCAAAATATAAGTTTGATAAAACTGTCATGCAGAACAAAATTAAGCAAATTCAATTGATATATAACTAGTAAATCGAAAAATTAAATTTTTATATCCATTCTTTATGCAGACAAAACTCTACTTGGCCAACAAAGTTTTAATTAAAAAAATAATTTAAAAACACACAATAAGAAATGTTGTTCTGGAACTTCGAATTTTCCGTTTTCCCCATTTTGGGATCTTAAAAAGGTTTTTTCGATCAAATTTTCACCTAATTATTTATTGTCATCGAGAATGAGTAAGTGTGTAAAGTTTGAAGAAAATTGATTGAGTAAAAAGCCTTCAAAAATAGGTTTCTAAATTCCATGGATACACACATATATATATAGAAAGTAAGCTAATAAAAATGATGGGAAAATGATAAAATTGAAAAATCCATAAACTTTTTCAAAGGCTGTATACACTGGATGTCCGAGAAGTTCAAGTACCCCTAGAATAGTTTATATTTACATAGTCTTGCGAAGTACGTAGGTGCATATACACTAAGGCGGTCCAAAAAAATTTTCTTATTTTATATTGCACGACATCTAATTTGATGAGAAATTATATACCAAAAAGTTTGACAATCTGATTACTGGTAGCGGTCTCCAACAGCCCTTTAATAAACATCGAATCGCTAAATATAGCAAAATTTATTGGATTCACCAAAAAATTTTATTCAACAAAGTTTCCTATGCGTTTGAATTTATTTATTGCCAACAGTAAAAGAAGAACACGTGTCACTGTAACCAGACTGTCTTGTCATAACATAACAGTGTCATTCAGCAAGAAGCTTCACCATTTGTTTTTTGGTCAAATGGGTTGGCAGAATTTTCTTATGGTATTCCACAACTTGGTGCAGCAAATCCCGTTGCATGGCATTCTTGCTAAGAACTTCATTAAAGTCAGTTACCAACTTAACCATTCTTTCAGCATAGTCATGACTACTTTGACCGCCAACACTATGCTGCCTTATTTTTCTTAGCCTTAGTTAGCTGTGGAGTAGAAAGACAATTCTTACATTCTTAACTTGACTATAAACATTTAAAATAGAAATCGATAGCAGATACGATATGATCATTCTGAATCTAACTGTGATTGTGATGTAATGTTAAGAGTAATTTTGGTAGCTTTGGAGCGCGCCTTATGTTATGGTGAGAACTAGGTTGACATCACGATACATGTTCGGACTATATTTTTTGAAGAGCTCGTGAATGGAAATTCTTATTTGAACATATTCCGAACAGGGTTAGTACCTCAGCAACAAGACAAGGGAATCATGGATCGTGTGTGGTTACAGCAGAACAGAGCCTCAGCTCATGGTGCTATTTAGATGCGCAAGTTGCTCAATAAACAATTTCGAGGCTACTGGATTAGGTGTAGTGCACCAACATGTCCAGCTCCATTGAAATGTCTGCCACGAAGCCCGGGCCTTGTCGCACCAGACAACTCATTGTGGAGAGTAATCAAGTCGCAAGTCGCTGAACGACGATACATGAACAATGAAGAATTAGGTGAAAGTGTGGAGGAAGCCTTTCGAAGCATAAGTCCTGATATGCGCGGTAAGATGTCAAGGAGGACATGGAGATTCATAGATCTTTGTGTTAGGCATGATGGTGGACATACAGATGGTAATTTAAATTCCCAAAAGGAATTCATTTTTCTAATTATTAGATTTAGTGTTAGAGAAAAAAGAATATTTAATTTTTGTTGAGTTTAATCGTCACTATTATCGACTATTTTCACTGATTCATTCACATTTTCAGACCATACCAAATTACAAAAGAAAAATTTTATAGCAAAGTTTCATAAGGAAACTTATTTTAATTGATTTTATAAAACCAGAACTTTAATTTATGAAATCGGAACTAAACCCGCTCCCGATTAAGAATTCCATGTAGGCATTTACAAATGACATCATCCATATGACTTAATGATTTTCATGTCGTTTTGAATTTTATGCTTATCAATGTAATTTATTGATAATTAATTGATGAATATTTACTAATTAATTTATTATTAATTTTTGATTATTTATTAATTAATTTATGATTTTTTATTATTAATTTATGATTTTTTATTAATTAATTTATGAATATTTATTAATTAATTTATGATTATTTAATAATTAATTGATGATTATTTATTTATTATTAATTGATATATTATTTATTTATGAATATTTATTAATTAATTTATGATTTTTTATTAATTAATTTATGAATATTTATTAATTAATTTATGATTTTTTATTATTAATTTATGATTTTTTATTAATTAATTTATGATTATTTAATAATTAATTGATGATTATATATTATTAATTGATGATTATTTATTTATTATTAATTGACATATTACTTATTTATTAATTTATGAATATTTATTAATTAATTTATGATTATTTATTAATTAATTTATGATTTTTCATTAATTAATTTATGATTATTTATTATTAATTGATGATTATTTATTTATTAATTTATGAATATTTATTAATTAATTTATGATTATTTATTAATTAATTTATGATTATTTATTAATTAATTTATGAATATTTATTAATTAATTTATGATTTTTATTAATTAATTTATGATTATTTATTAATTAATTTATGATTATTTATTAATTAATTTGTGATTATTTATTTATTAATTTATAAATATTTATTTATTAATTTGTGATTATTTAATAATTAATTAATTTATAAATATTTATTAATAATCGCAAATAATAATCATTATTAACTTGGTGATTATCATCTCGAAATTGTTAGCAACACCGGGATTTGGGAAACTCAATAAAATCGATCTGGTAATCGGATCACCAATTATTCGACACGAATCGATTCTCGGGATCGATATATCTGTGGCGCGATTCACGAAAACGTGTTTGACGCATAAATTCAGTAAAATGATTTCTTTATTTCTCTTCATGTGATAAATTTTAAGGGAATCTAAAATCTTCTTGATGTTCGCTTCTGATGATTTGAATGTCTGAAAATATTATCGGTTTAAAAACACTTATTAGGAGAAATAGGATTAAAATTCACATAGGTCTTGGAATCTTTGTCATAAACCTGAATTTTTGAAATTTATTATAACATAAATTCAAATAAATTAGTTTAGAATAACCTTTGTTAAACGTTTTACATTGCATTTAAAATCTTCATGGTGAAATTCTTGTTTTTCATCCATAGAAAAATTTACATTCATTTAGCTTTTCTGTTTAATTCAAATTAGAAATTATCACTTGTAAAATTATTTACAAAAATCAAAACATTAATTCAATTTAAATTATAACAATTCAAAATTTTACATAAAATTTGAATAATAAAACAAATAATTTAATTAAACGTTATGATTTTTATTTCTAATGACTTTCTATTAAATATTTTAGTAAAAAATTCTTATTTAGAATTTAAAAATACAAAAATTTGAAAGTAAATAGATTAAGCATTTTTTAAAATAACTTTTTATTAAACAAATGAAATAAGAGTTATGATTCTTTTAATATTTTCTTTGTATTATATTTCGGACATTTTTCTGTCGAACCTAATATCAACGAATTTTGTGAAAATATAAGAACAAATTTGAATTTGTCATTTTAATATTATAAGTGATGGATTTATAAAAATTATAATCTATGTAGATAGTTGAATAAAAATTTATGTTTCTTCATTATAATTTCGAGTTGATATAAATATACAAACACTTATCTCAGTCACTAAATGTTGAAAATATGTTTTGTAATAAATCATTTACACCTTTGAGACTGTTTTCGAAATTATTTATCAATATACATGCAATAGGTACAATGTCACATACATTGGACAGACTATCCGTCACCTTTGCATAAGAGTCGAAAAGCACATTTGGAGTAACATTGCTGTGCATAGAAAAAATCGCATAAAAAGAGGACAAACTGTATGATATTAAAGGTGAGAATCCATTTAGTGTGTGTTTTATGTGGAAAAATCACCATCAAAATAATCAAATTAAATTATTATTTTTGTTTCGATTCAGAAAGTTGTAACTCTTTAGTTCACTGGTTAGTACTATGGATATTTAAATTTGGCTGCACAGATATACTATCAAGTACCACTGAAAAGATTAATTTGATATATTTACAAAAGTTTATCTATCATTTTTTTCCATTTGTTGAGTTACTTGTGGTTATAAATTAAGCTTTTTAATACTAACACTCTAATAAAATTACTGTTGGTGAAGATTTTTAGAACGGTTTTGTTATTAACTAAAATCTTTTTTTTCGAGTAATTAAATAAATTTACAGTGACATAAGGTCAAATAACATTTGGATGAAAAATGAAAAACCACTTTATTTCAATACAATTTTCGATTCTCCGATTTCTCGCTTTTCTACTGATTATTCATTCGACTGAAACATTAACCAAAATAAAAATACAATCATTCATCTTTAGAACATAATTTAGTTAATCTCAAATACGGAAATATTGCTTCTGTTATTTATGAATACCCCTTAAACTGTTAAAATAAGTTTTACAAATTGATAATGAGATTTTTAAAAGTGATTGATTAATATCGACAATATTTGTCTTAATAATTCAAGTATAATAAAAAATATTTAATAACACTCCTCCATGATCTCTAGATCAAGACACTTAGTAATCTAGATGTTTAGGTCACTTCCACTCTCTTATCTGTTACGATAGTGATTTTAGCGAAGGCCATTCGAAGAGAAACCCCTTCGCAACCCACACCCCGTACGCTCGAAACCTTTAGAAGAAATGGTGAGGATAGTCTAACTCGACTATCCTCATTTTAATGTAAGATCGGTCTGAGCTTGTTGAGGCGACAGGTAGGTGAAGGATTCCCCTGAGCTTATCTAGATCGTCCCTGAGGCTTTCCGAGATCCCTGGTTCCGTCGCAGAACTCCTTGCAATCCTCCATAATTCCTTTGAGGCCTTCTGTGAGAATAGAAAAATTAATTAACTTAATTAGTTTAATTAAAAACCTTACCAAAATAATCCCACCCAGTGAGCGGAGAATTGTTTATCGAACGGATGGAGAGCAGATATCGAAGAACAAATAGTTCGACGACGGCATCCTGTAATTACGCAGCCAACATGACATCCTGTATGTCGTGAATACGACGATCTTAAGTCGAAATAAACATAATCATTCCCCCCCCCTTCTTGACTTTCTCCTTCCTGTCGCGTACGTGTCTAACAGGGTATAAATACCCGACACACTTAATACACTCGCGCACAATATTTTAAAAATATTCAAAGGTCGAACAATATTTTTAAGACACGAAAACGAACATAAATTTATTCTATTCGATTATATTTTGTATAAACTATACTGTTGTCATTTCATATATCAATTCGAACAGTTTAATTAATTTTGATTGCGGAAGAAACCGAATGCACATTTTAATTTATTTTGATGGTGGAAGAAACCGAACGCACATTTTAATTTATTTTGATTGTGGAAGAAACCGAACGCGCATTTTAATTTATTTTGATTGCGGAAGAGAGCCGAACGAATATATTACTTAATTTTGATCGTGAACCCCGAACGAGGTAGTAATTGCCGTTTCATTGTTTTTATTATTTTTATTATTATTATTTTTGATTTGTCTACTTATTAATTTCATTCTCTCGTTTACTGAATTAATTAATTACGTTGATTGTGACAATTCTGTTATATAATTTTCCAAATTTAATATATGTATCCAAATCAGTTCTTCTCTTTAATTATTACAGTATTTTATTATCATTAATGCCCACGTTAGTAACAATGAAGGGAGTTACAGGGATGGCCCGCCGATGTTGTAGTCATTACGAAACTTTGGAAAAGTGTATAAGAGGCAGGCACGGTCTGAAGATAAGGAATCAAAGAAGATCAGTGCTGAGTAGAGATGCAGAGTTAAGGCGTGGTAAAGTGGAAGGGACAAACAAGCGCGATGCGTAAGAGTAGGAGTGTCCATGTAAATATGTGTAAATAGATGTTATTTTGTGATTGAGAAAACTAATCGAGAATGAAATACGTGAGTTATAAGGTGAATTGTATGGATACGTAAACTTCATTTATTTCTTTGTTTCTTACTTATTCATTTTGACTCAAGTAGCATTACAGTAAATTTTCTTAGTAAAACTGTTATTAGATTTATTATTAGATTATTATTATCATTATTATTATTATTATTAGATTTTAATGTTTGAATTTAAATAATGTTGAATTTAGATAATGTTTTAAATATTGGTTTCAAATCTGTAAATAATATTGCTAACCGTCAAACGGGAACTACTTTGTTGACATATGGGAAGGTATCGGTCCCATTGCCTCACGATGAACCTTGGAGCAAGCTTTCTCAGTAAAAAATATCGTTCATCGCGCAAATAATTTTGAGTCATGTTACAAATTAGTTGCAATACTTTGCGTTCATCGTTCAACTCTCAAACACTTTTAATTTTATTCATTTAATTTCCGTCTTGAATTATTTTATAATTAATTTAATTTAACCGTTGTATAGCCGTGTAAACAGTTAATAATTTCTTTGTATTGACGTTTTAAATTAATTTTTAATTTGTTTTATAACGCCCTTAATAGCAATTTGATTTATGTAAGCTTTACGATTTCAAAGTCGATTCAATGAACCAGAAACTTATGGTGAGGCGCAGGTAAAATACAAAAATTTTATTTATAATCAGAGAGTTTATTTTACGCTCTCCTAACATGAGCACCCTGAATCTTAAATATGTCGCTAAAGACGCGAGTTGCACTAATCTACACGAATAAAATGTAACCGACACGATAACAAGTTATTGAGAGAGAATGAGACACAGTCCTTGTCAGGACCATAAACGGTGATGATCTCGATTTCCTCTTGTTAAATGTTATTATTCCTGTCGGCTTGATGACTAAAATAAATGACTACAATATTTCTTTTAAGCGCCTGTGACAATGAACGGTTCGATGTTTAGTGGTAAAGTCATGCATGTGAAACTGAAATCTTTCAACGTTTCAAAGATCATAAATAAAATTATTATTCTGGGAACTAGCATTATCTATAAAATCATGGTCAAGTTGTGAGAGTTATAGTACTAAAATATAATCAAATTAATATATGAGGTATAAGAGATACTTATGAATAATATTTGAACCTTATTCGGGCAAAGAGCTTGGAGAGACGGTGCAGGCAGACCATAGTGTGTACAGGGGCACATGAGCTGACTGTCACTTGTTTCTTCAAGATATCCTCACCCGCTATGAAATAGATAAAACCGAACGTAATGAACTGTGAGTATAAAAATTAAAATCATACCCTCCAGAACCTGAGTTACCAGTCGGGTCATCCTCGTTACTGGTCAAGAACCCGAAAGCGCTCCGACGTCCATACAACGTGTTGATGTAAACGAAGGAGGCGCGTCTGTTCCACAATGATTTGAAATGGAGTAAATTTCAATAGAGTTGCCGTTGATCTCTTAAGGAAAACGGATAGGGGCTCAGAGCCAACAATAATGTTGTTTTGAAGGGGAGCACGACATATCGGTCGTTTCAAAATATCTTTAACCCACAAGTGTTCGAAAAAAATGCACTTAATGCATTTCAGAGAGGACAAATTTGTCCGATTGAAATAATTATGATCTCAAATTATAATTTTCATCAAACAGTTTCATAGTGTCATAGTGAATTTAAATGCAAAAAAACGAAATGTTTTTTTTTGTAATATAATCAGATGGTATAACTGATTTTCCATCACAATCAACAAACACAAAATCAATTCAACAAAGTTTAATATAATTTAAAGAGACATAAATAACTAAGAACAACGATTATTTGCACAGATGTTGCACAACAACTGGGAATGTTCATTGCAAACAAAAACGTGACATCCATCATATCTGGTAGAACATTTTTTGCGTTAACCAATACAGCATTCAAAGCGCACACCTCTCTTTCTATCATCAAGAGGGTTCAACAAAGAAGGAATGAGTAGGGGAAAAATGGGGACTCTCCCTCAGACCCCCCCCCGGGGGGAGGTGTAACTAGTTACCGTGGTTGCCATGGTTACGTAACCAGTTACCCCGCGGGGTTACCATGGCAACGGTCGCGATCACCTTAGCAACGCTTCTGATTGGCTCATTGGTTCCCTAGCAACGG
>MQRK01088537.1:0-10713 GCA_001938485.1 Girardia tigrina
CTTCGAGAACCGATGCATTTTATGCTGATGGAATAAAACAACTTGTTTCTCGTTGGCAAAAATGTATTGATGCCAACGTTTCATACTTTGATTAATAAACTTTTGTTTCTGTGAATTTGTACGTCTTTGAAGTTTGTGTCCCAAAACCGCCATTATTTTTCGACCAACCTAATATAATGAATTTTATTGTGATTTATTCAAACAACAGGCTACTTAATTAGCTTTTTGTAATTTGTGAATTTATGTTGGAGTTATTGAGATTTAAAGTTAGTAATATTTTTCGCACCCAGTCCTTACGTTATCTAATGGTCCATAAATTAGTGATCTTGCTAAGAAAAAACAACATGTACAAGGATTAATACAGATCGATTGACAGAAATTAATTTTGAATTTTGATACGTTCAATATTTTCAAATAAAATCGTTTAAAAAACTAGTAACAAAAAATACAAAAGGCAACACAATGAAATAAAATGTTAAAATTCAATATATAATAATATATATAAATGTAAAAATTATAAGGAACACTTACCAAAATCGGAATAAATGGAGGTTTTAATTTTCGAGAGAGTAAATCATCAAACACCAATGAACGGAAGAATGGTTGCTTTTTCACATCTGCAGCATCCCTCTCGCTAGCACCTAATCGGTTTTCTGGAGTTCTCCTCATTAATCTTCGCATAATCAATGTCGACTCCATTGACAAATGACGAGGATAATGAATTTCATGATTGACAATTGAATCAAATATCTCTTCTTCATTATCACCGGGAAACGGGCACTGGATATATTCCACTTAATTATACTACAACTATTCTGATAAATTTGTCTCACTTCTCCCACCAACATTTCATAAATCAAAACTCCCAATCCCCACCAATCAACAGATCTCGTGTAATCACGTTCTACCAACACTTCTGGTGCCAAGAATTCAGGAGTACCACAAAATGTAGAAGTTCGATCTCCATATCCCATGTTTTCTTTACAAAGACCGAAATCTGCCATTTTAACATAACCGAATTCATCAAGTAAAAGATTGTCAAGTTTCAAGTCTCTGAAAAATTGTAAGAATCGAATAAACAGAGCTTCCTAGTTTCACGTTCGACATTACATACCGATAAACGATTTTTCTCGAATGAAGAAAATCCAAACCAAGAACGATGCAACCAGAATAAAATACGGCTCTCGTTTCATCGAAAATATCTTTTTGGATATGCATCATCAGATCACCTCCTCTTGCGTACTCCATGACGAAAAGAACGTGGTCCTATATTCAGTTAATTTAGATTTTAGACATTTTAATTAAATTCTTGATTCTATATATTGGCATAAGTTAGACTAAAATTATTCTTACCGGTGCTTGGAAACAGGCTAATAAATTAACAAGGAATGGATGCTTAGCTTCGGTAATTATTTGAAATATTCGTTTTTCAGAGGTTAATGTTTCCAGCTCATTTCGAGCTAAAATTTCGGCTTTTTTTAGTGCTTTAATGGCGTAATACTTGCCATTGGCTTTGTACTGAGACAATATCACTTTACCAAAATGTCCTCGACCCAATACAGAAATGCAACGGAAATTATTCCAGTCAAGTTTCTTTGTTGGTCCTAATTAGAATAAATAATTAAGACTAAATATTCTGGACAAAGATAACATATATATTTTGACACAAAATACTCGATGAAGATAATTTCCGATGAATCTTCAATGAATATTTATCAGTAAATCAAATTAGTTTAAAATTATTCGAAATAAAATAATGGAACAATTTGGAAAATATAAATTCAATTTCAGTTTTTATTAAATTCTTAAGATCATTTAAAAATTTTATCTTTGAGAAAAATGCAGATTCAAGCTGGATATTGTAAGAAATTCTTTCAATTCACAGAAACGATATCCGGTAGTTGACCGATAAACAATTTAGAATTTTTCAAATTCTTTTGAATATTTGAAAAATATTTCTATTTTAATATTAATTAACGTAAAATAATTGATTTTGTACAATAAAACACGGATGTAACTGTAATAAAACTATTTTCCTTTCCGTTATTTTAATAAGCAATGGAACATAATTTTAATATTCGATGTGATTGTCAGGACACCAACTCTCATAAAAATTTCTTAATTAGAATTCTATAAGTGATACGCGTTACATTTATGTATTAGAATTAGGACTAACAAACTGTACAGTATTCAATACCGTAAAACAGGTCTACTTAGGCAGGTTTTTAGTTTCCTCTCTAATGTTGATAATTGAGTGGCAGAATAGGCTTGTGTGGGTGTGAGAAAGAGGAGATTGTGTAGTATTGGAGTCTACTTTCTATACAGTTGTCACCGACTATCCGGGGAGTAAGTTAATTATGGTTGGGCGTAGCACAAAAATGGTAGAGAATGTTGCACAAAACAGCAAGGCTTCTATAAGTTTCATGGTATGTTGCAGTGCTGATGACATTCTTCTTCCATCATATGTGGTCTAAAAGGCCAAGAATTTATATCATGGATGGATGAAACGGGGTATAGTGACACAAACAGTGGTTGGTTTGATATGAAACATTTCGAAACATATGATGGTTCAAGGAAGTCTTCATTCATCACATCCGTAACTTGGATGGAACAAAGCTGCTTATTGCCGACAATCTAGCTTCGCATTTCTTACCATGAAGTCGGCCGTTAAGCTAAACATCACAATGTCTACTTCACATCTCTATCACAAAACTCTGCTAACTTAATGGAGCCTTTAGATGTCACTGTATTTCGACATATGAAGGTTCAATGGCTAATAATATTATTGGAAATTTTCGAGTAGAGTCCCGTAAACCAGGACCTATCCGAAAAGAGGTTTTTCCAATCAAGCTAAATCAGCTGTGGTTGAAAATGTCATAAAACAAGCCATGCATCAAAGCAGGATTTAGAGCTACTGGACTCTACCCGAGAGATGTCAACAAACCACTTTCAAAGCTTCAAGGAACTATTGCTGCAGCACTACATGATCCAGCACATATTCGTAGAGATCTGGATGCATCTTTGATTGATAACTTAAAGCGGTTTACTTTATCTGAGCATAATAAAAACATATATTTTCCAGCCCCATACTCTTAACCAAAGCAGAACCTGTCTCTCATGAGTATAATGTTGAATCGCTATGGGTCGGTACAAATAATGATAGTATAAGTTTTATACTATTTGTACAAATATAGGTCATTATTTTTTCATTAATGTAAGAAAACCAAAAATCTAAGAGATGATGAATGATATAATATATTGGCATGGTTATCACTCTGTCAACATAAAATCATTTAAGTTAATTGAATTAAATTATTATAATTTATTTTACTCGCATTCAATTAGTTCTTATAAAATAATACTTGATTTAATGTATAAGAATATTTATCACTGAATTAGATTTAATAATTATTAGTAGATTATCGAAATAAACTAAATGGAAAAAATATTTTCGAAAATAGAAATTAGATTTAAATTTAAAATAATTTACAATTACACTTGATCTGGCAAAAATGTTAAGTTATTGAAATTAACCTGAAAAAAAAGTGAATGTGTAGACAATTTAAGACAATACAATGGAAATAATGATCCAACAAAAATAATAATTTATTTGTTTTAAAGACTTAAATAATAATAAATTAGTAATAAAGATCATGGTTTGTTAAAAATATTTTTCAATAATTCGTATAATACAGTGCAAATAAAACCAACAATATAGCAGGTTTATTCACTAATATTGACAAGTTGTACACTCGCCAGTAGCAAACAGGTTACCGGCAACGGCCAGCAGCGAGCAGCCGGCACATTTTGCCGAGACAAATGGATCACTTCAAATCAAACTGAACCGAATAGGGGCAAAATGAAATCTAATTAATTGAATCAGGTAGAGATAAAGTCTATTTCCTTCCTTTGATAAATACCAAATAATCAGAATGGTAAATTGTTTTTTCCAGTCAAAATATCACTAATTTTAATTCGAAAAATCGATGATGTTTAAAGCAATTTAGTTATTTTAAAATTTAAGTAGTAAATATTTTCGGAATAATTTTGTTTGTGTATATTCCCCGTAAAGAATATATTAATCTTATATATCTTTCATACAGCAAATCGATACATGTTTTTTTCATTCTATTCATACAAGATTGTTAAAAAAGTTATGGTGTATAATATAGATGGAAACTTAGTTTAGTGTCATATACTATAAAACAGTGTCGACAAACTTTTCAAACTAATTCGGAAGGTCAGAACACAGGATAAACAAGGTATCCAAGGAAACTTATTATTCAAAAATATTGTACGATTAATAGGAAAATTGATGATTGATTGTCTGTTAGCTGAAAGCGCAGTTTCTTCATACAAAAAACTTCCTTTTGGAGGATAGCTACTCGCACGAATAAGCAGTAGTGAAGTGGAACAAAACGGCGACAATTTAATTAGACTGGATCCAAAAATAAATAACCAGGTGGCATTGAAAGGTGCCCAAGTGAAATACTAAGTTGGGCATATCTGGCCTAGAGACGGAAGTTTGCCTACCACTGTTGCAAAGGTTCATATGAGTTCATATCTACCAGAATTGAATTTTGTTATGCATTTTTATTAATAAATTCAAAGATTAATTAAATACAACATCCGGCTAAACGTTTTTAATGTAGATCGTTACAACTTTATTTAATTTGACAACGTTGTGACAAACTAAAATTAGATAATTGATCAAGTTAATTAACTCTTTAAAACATTTTAATTGCATTTTCCCGATAGAATAATATTAGCGTTCGTGGGGGGATATAGTATTTCGTAATATTTGTTTTCTTTTGCGAGTTTTTAATTTTAAAGTTAAAAATTAAATTAAATATTATTGAAATGATTTAAAATTTATAATACCATCGAAATACCACTAATATCACTTGACCATTGTTCATTACTGGCTTCTATAGATAGGAGGATTTCGTTGTCTGCAGCATGTTTTATGTTTTGAGGAAGAAAATTTTGTGACATTAAAAAAAGGACCTGGGTTCTTTTTTTAATAGTGTAATTTCTGGGTCCATTGTTTTAACAGTGTAAGTTTTTGGTTCAGTTTTTTTATTAGTATAATTTTTGGTCTATTTTTATAGTGTGATTTTTATGGTTTGTTTAATAGCGTAATCCCCCTAAGGAATTATTAAAATTCTGTAAAAGTGAAAACATAAGGATAAGTATATGTTTAGATGCTATAATCGTGGTTGTAGCAAATATAAAAATAATGATATCCATCCGACGAGGTAGTATTTTATAAGAAAATAAAATTGACCTCAGAACATTTTTGGAAGTTCTCTTAAGATATTCCAAAGAAGAATCAGTAAAAAAGACTTCGGATAATTTGAGTATTTCAGCTCGATACTTTGATAGCAATCCGATAAAATTGTGCAAATCGATGAAAACTACCGAAAAAATTATGGGTTTTTGGAATTGTGAATATAAACTTACACCATGTCAAAAATACATGGAAATTGTTCATGATCGTATAAAGCCGAAACATTAATACCGATCATTCGAAGGCTTTGTAGAGAGGGAACAACTATTCAACTTATAGACTCAGCCTGGATTCAATATCAAACTGTTAACCACAATTTATTCTTTGTGGACCCTGTTACTGGTGTCTATACTCAGGCTATTGAATCTTATTGGGATAAAATGGAAAAATGTAGCAAGTCAATGATGGGAATCAAAATAATAATATTTTTTTAAAAATGCTGAGTCCTTTTGTATTAGTCCAAAAATTGGGACCATTTTTTAATAGATCCAAAATTTCTAAGCTGTGCAAAACTTATACGCAATTAAGATCATAATTAAAATTTTTCAGGATTTTCTTAAATTTTAAAAATATTAATTGTAAAGAACGTAAAATAGATAATAAAATTTATTATATAAAATATTGATCGGGGTTTGCTAACCAATTAAACTTGGAACTCTTCCCCTTTTATATTAAGGCAATATTATATAATATTATATAATATGCCCCGGGATCAGTTGATGCAATTAAAATTTACATTGCAATTGCACATTCCGGTGATGTCATGACATATGAAATCACTGGAATTTGAACTTTAGTGATGTCATGAGATTTGACATCATTGAAGTTCAATATTGCTGAATGAGGTGATTAATTGTTTCGGATATTTCACAAATTATAACTCAAACATTTTAACTTATTCTTATTAATAGGCAGTTTAAAAACTCTAGAAGTAATTAAGATCATAATTTAAATTTTTTGGTGGGGGGGGGATTTATCCCCATAATCCCCCTGCGTACGCGCCGGAACTGACAGGACAATAAAAAAGAATACTTCCAGCAACATCATGAATCGATTATTCTCAAGGATATTTTTTTAATTTCGATATCTGAATTCATTCTGCCAGTTAGAGATTCCTTAATCAAATAAGACCCTAAAATCATATTTATATAGAAAGAAAATTTTATTTCCAATTTGTTTTTACATTTCGTTAACAAATAATAAGCAATACAAATTTATCAATATTTTTGATGTTATTAGTAATCTAATTGGTTTATATCATACAATTATAAATTTGTATAAATTTCATTGTTTCTTCGTGATCTTTCAATACCAATTTGAATAGCCCCGAAACCATATTATAAATCAATGATAATAAAAATAAATATGACAATAAAATTAAATCGATGACAAGACTAACTTGTAGGAAACATTTGCATACAAGCATAGTCCCCAGTCGCATTTGATATTACTGGTTTTTTATCTATCACAGGGTCGCTGGGATAGTTACGAGTCAAATCTTCCAATGATACATGCTGAAATCCATTAAAAATCATTATTTTTTCCTGAAATCAATTTGATACTTGTTTATTTTTCTCATAACGAGGTTTTGTGTCCTCTGTTATATGTGTCCCATGCATTTCTTTGGTAGTTTTACCGATATCGATATCTGGTTTTTTAGGAGGACGAGGAACTGTCTTGGAATATGCATTCATCTAATTGACAATTATTAGTGTTATGAAAGAGAATTTATATGTTATTACATCAATATTGGGTGTTGTCGGTGAAGTTGTAATGGTTGTATATTTTCGTAAAACGGTTGCATTGCCGCTACTTATAAATCGATTCCACAGGGGGAGATCTATGTTCATTTCAGCAGGTCTCATAATATTCTGACCTGTAATATAATTGTAGTTTTCGTAAACTTAAGTTCTTCAAATTAAATATATCAACCTTTACGCTTGGAAAACAATCTTTTTTGTCTTCTAAGCTTATTTCCAAAAACAGGATTATTAAATGTAACATCGACAAAAATTGTGCCTTCTGGACAAAGAGAAAGAGGGAATTTATTTCTACCACCCTCTAGAAAATCTTCTAATCTCAAATAGCTAAAATAAATTTGAAAATCGTAGTTTATTTTAAGACTTCGGCTCAATACCTAAATGCAGCTAGAACCCATCCATTAGTATTTGATCCAGATTTATCCGAAATGTTCTTTCTGCAATATACTTGAACTTCTAATTCTTTAGCTCTGTCAAGTTGTAAATCTGTGTAATCTTGCCAACAATTATCACTAATCAAACGATATGATGTCTCAAATACTGGTTTCTGGTCAACTTTCAAAACGCATTTTGTTTCAAGGGAAACTGAAATATACATTCGAAATATTATTTGTAACACAAACTTATGAAATAAATGATTAATTTATTTCCACACTGACAAATAACTCAAATATTTATAGAAAATCAATTGATTTAACCCTTAGCTGTCGGAAATAGAATTTTGAAGTTTGCAGTCAGGACAGAATTAACTTTCTTTAATATAAACAATAAAATCAAGTAATCTTTATAAGAAAAAAATAATGATGGCTTATGAAAAATGGCCTTTCGACCATTATTGGATGTACATCTTTTCTGGAACACTATATTAGCCAACTGATTAAGCTCCTAATTGTGATTTTGGTCACTATAGTTCCCATTCGACTGATAAGGGTTAATATTGGGATGATCAGCAAGAGTTGGTTTATAAAAAAATCAATCGTAAGAATATTAAATAAGAAAATGGATTTCGATTTTGATAAAGTACATCGCGAATTATTGATAAATATCATCATTATCATGATCATAACAATAAAATATCTGTAAACAAATAACACAATCTATGACGACATAAATGTCTGACGAGTATAGTGCTTATTGAACATTATTCAATTAAATGCTGATAAATTAATGTGATAACAACCGGTGTCATAAAAAATCAACATGTTGTTCATCTATGACATATATTTCAATACTTTGAACCACTTCCAAGTAAACTCAATGTATAAAACAGATCATGGTTCCTACAAGTGACTCGTGTAAAACGTTACAAATGAATTCAACCAACTTAAGCTGAGAATGTATTTATATTTCATCAGAATCAAGGCTTAGCGATATGCTATTTTTTAATTATACATTGCTTATTCAGTGAGAATGCTTAAATACCATAAAAATCGAAATTCACCATTAAATTTTCAGCAACAAAAATATAACGTTTAAAATAAATTATTCATTATTTGTTCCAAAATAATAATATCAATAGTTTATTTCAACAGTGTCCATTGTAAACTCTCTGATAATAGTATAGAGTGATAGTATAATGTGATTGAATTGACGCAATATTGTTAAAATAATCAAAAAGTAAGTAAGGAACTTCAAATTCATAATCGATTTATTTTTTGGTAATTATTTAAAAATAATCAATAATCAGATTTCCATTCTTAAGGTATACAAAAAAGGTAAACAAATTAAAATCTATATTGATTAAAATGTTAACTTTGACAATCATAAAAAAACAGTAATATTTAGGGTGTCCAGAAAGTCTGGAGACCAATTTTCGTAGGCCTTGAAAATGAAAATTTGAAATAATATGTTAATCTAAGCGTTGATGTATTAAGGGAGCTTTAGTATTAGAAGATAGAAAAATAACAAAGTAGTTGTATAATTAACAAGTTTAATTTACTTTTAAAGCGATGAAAATTTCCATACAACAGCTTAAAAATGAATATTGTTATTACTAATTAGTCGTTTTTTATTGTATCAAGGCCTTTTTACCATACTGACTGGAGGGACAACTTCCCCTCCCACATAGGGGAAACTACTGATTCCCATCGTTATGTTACCTTTGTTAAAAACAGTTTTAAAATGTAAAATCAACAGGCCGATAAAATTTTACAGCATGTAATTCTTCCATAGAGACTTGATCTTTTTCTTAGGAAAATAGCCAAGTTTTAATCGGTCCGACAAATTGTTGTTTAAATTTATAAAATAATTAAAAAACACCGACAACAAAAAATATTTTCTGAGAAGGATGATGCGTGCAGCTACATTGTCACGCATATTGAAGGGCATGATAAATTTTATATATGAGCTAACACGATTAATAGTCATTGCCAAGTTGTTACTAATATAGCTGTAGACTATGTATAATTACATGTTAGTGACATTTGTAAATATGAATGCTATTAAATTGAATGCTTTAAATGCTTTTTAAATATATTATCAGGACTTTCTATGCACATTAAGTACTTACATTAACATACAATTGGAACTTTCTTTGTATCATTTAAAAAGTATAGTACATTTAGTACTATACGATTTGAATGTTCAATGTAAATCATATAAAAGATTTTCAAAGTGACAATACTATGATTGATTAACAAAAATTATTAAATGATTAAAGATAAATTTTGCAGAAAAAAAATCTTCAAAAATCAAGAATCACCTCAAAACATCTTTAATCAATTTATCATCTCCGAAATTCTATTTGCTAAATGTATAGATTATAATGGTTTTCATTTTTATTTAATTTAATACTTAAAAATTGGCATTACTTTCCGAAACCTAAAATTAACAATTCTGAAACTGGTTTACGATAATGGCTCATTGAAATCGTTATTTATGATTCATTTTATTATTTAAATATCTAGGGTTCTTAAAAACAATCTAAAAATTAATTGAGAAATTATTATTATTTATACTATTACTATAACACCAAACTTTTTTTTATCTCCAAATTATATTTTGATTTATAAATATGGTTTAAAAATTTAGTTTTTGGGCAGCAGTTACTTTTCTAACAAATATATCACAAATCTGCCTTATCTTAACTTATTTTTCTTTAATCATTTTATCAAGAAATTTTAAACTATTTTCATCTAAAATCAATTTTCGGTCGGTTAAAGAAATGTGTTATATTTGTGTTCATCTATAACATACACACTATTTATAAACTAATTTCTGTGATTTGAAAAAATATTTTTTTAATTGAGTTGATTCACTTCAATCTTCAATTTCATAGCAAATTACATCTGTGCACAAATGGATCGTATAAGACAGAAATATACCAACTCATCATCATTCGTCCTTGTCCACCAACCAGAATCAATCAAATTATTGTATTTCTCATGAATATTGAAAATGAAGTTACAATTAATACTTTAGAAAATTTACTACAAAACATTGATTTGACTCAGAATGTTTATGTTTATAAATTTAATATTTAAGTAATAAATATATGCTTTTTGCATATATTTCACTAGAAAGAAAATAAAAAATGTTTAAACAATCGATAAAATTTATAGTTAATCTAGATACAGAGTGGTCCAATGAGTACCAATCACCAATTTCTGTGAAAATTTAAAGTTTAAAATATAAGGAAGACAAAATTACAAAAGATAATTTAGA
>MQRK01088547.1:0-12408 GCA_001938485.1 Girardia tigrina
ATTATTTAGATACATTAAAGATATTTTTTATTTTTAAATAAATATTTTACTTTTTTATGATTTTCTTTTATTATATAATTTTTAATTTTTTAAAATATTTAATAAGCAAATTAACATAACAATATTTTACCCTTTAAATTAAAAAAATAATAAACTATTCAGGCGAGATAAAAATTTAAAATTAACCCCTCATAACACCGAAACCGAGTTTCTAAATTTTATTAAAATTCAAAGTTTTCTATTTTTATCAATCTGCTTATTTAAACAAACAATTGTTTAATTTTTAATAATTGTTTTTTTTAATAATATATCTTTTTTGATAGGCATTTTTAGAAAATGCCTACATATCTCCCCTCCTAATGGGAGCTCCGGCCAGATAAGCTGGCTTGATCCGGTCTATTGAAACTTTTTTTTGCTTGGACCTTTTTTTTCTATGGACCGTTATAACTTTGTTATCAGGGGATTTGTTTATTATTCTGTAAGGTAATAATTCCCTGAGGTGACTTGATGTGTCGCGAAACTTTGTTTACCTGACATTTCGGGTAGTTCCGGACACAGTCTCTGATTTCCTTTTTCATTTTTGACCAGACGTATCTGTTCGATATAAGTTTGATGGTTGAGTTGGAACGTGGGTGACATAGATTATGTAACCTCTCATATGCGGTGAATCTGTGAGTTTCTGGGAGAATGATCCGAAGAGTTTTTTTATCTGTCTACGAGTAAGCCTTCTCTAGTTTTGCTTATTTGGAGCGATGAATTACTGATATTCTGTAGGGTTGAGTCTGTTTCTTGATCGGCTATCAGTTCTTTCAGTGAGATGTGTGATAGTTCCTCTGGGTCGTCGTCATCGTACTGTCTTGATAGGAAATCAGCAACTACATGTTCGGATCCTTTTATGTAGTTTATCTCCATTTCGAATTGAGATAAATATTGAATCCATCTCCACTGACGGTTTGATGGTTTTTTCATCGATTTGATGTGTAAGAGAGGCTTGTGATCTGTTCTGATCTGGAATTTTGTGGATTCGAGGTAATGTTTGTAGTTTTTCACCGTTAGGACGATTGCAAAAAGTTCTCTATCGAAAGTAGAATATCTTTTTTCAGTTGATATTAGATTTCTATCAAAAAATGAAACAGGAATTAATTTACCTTCCGTAGTTGGTTGATTGAGGTTACTACCAACGCAGTATCGGATGCAACGGTGCAGAGTATAAATGGGGTTTCAAAGTTGGGTAATGCCATAGATTTTATATTTTTTACTTTGAATTTTGCCTCTTGGATTGCTTGATCGTGCCTTTCATCCCGTTGGAATTTCCTATTTCTTTTGTTTCTCTGTGCTATCAGTTTGTGGAGAGTGGCGAGCGTTTCTGACAGGTTGGGGATTAGTCAGTGATAGAAAGTTATAGCACCGACGAATCTTCTTTAGGATTTGATCGAGGTAGGAGGAGGCATTGTCTCAATAGAGGACTTGTTCTTGGATATTGGTCGAATACCAGAGTTATCAATGTTAAATCCTAAGAAATCAATGTTCTGTTTGTTCCACTGACATTTATTGGCGTTGATCTTCATTTTCGCAGTTTGGAGCCGTTTCATTATCTCATCTCGGTCACATGTTTATGATGCGTATCTGGGTCTCTAGAAAATATGATTATATCACCTTGATATGTAAATGCATATGCTAATGCATATGATTCACAGCCCCTGAAGATGGCATCAATTGTCCGTTGAAACATTTGAACGGAGTTTTTCAAACCAAATGGCTTGAAGTTGTACTCATATAGGCCAAAAGGGGTTATCAATGCGGTCTTGTGTTTGTCTTTTTCGTTAATAGGGAATCGATGGTAAACCTTCTCAATATCTATTGTGGAGAAGATTTTGTAACCTGCGATTTGGTCTAAGATGTCCGTTATTCTTGGTAGAGGATAGCGGCTTGGTCTGATTAGTTGATTGATAGCTCTATAGTCCCCACAAGGACGGAGTGTGCCGTCTTTTTTCTTCATTATTACCAAAGGAGAGGACCAGTCACTGTGATTCTCTCGTACAATTCCGTCTCGTAACAGACCTTGGAATTGTTTGAGGATATCGTTTTGTGTGGTTCTTCTGAGTCTTCGGGCTTTGTGTGTAACTGGGAGGTCTTGTTTCTATAATTAATTCAGGCAATGAAGATACTTAATGGATTTGTTTAATTTGTTTGCAGAGCCTTTTGTTCGCACAATCGATGAGTAGGTTGTGTTTGGAGAGAAAATCTGATACCAGAATTGGTCTTCTGACATCTGCGACTACAAATGTCCACGAAAAATCTTTTTTCAGACGTGGTATAGAGAAATGTAAAAGTTTTTCTCCGTAAACTTTTATTTGACTGTTGTTAGCAGAAATCAGTTCGCGTTGACATGAAGTGTCAACCGGCTGACAGGATTTTTTCAGGAGAACACTGATATCTGCTCCTGAATCAATAAGAAAATCAAGGCTACCATCTTTTGTTGATGCAGGAACGGAAAATATAGCATTTGTCTCTGATTAAATTGATGTGTCTTCTCTTTTAGATAGACGTTTTCTGTGTCGGTAGTATTTCTGAGAAGCGGTCTCCGACATTACTACTTCTCCGATTCGTTTCCTGTCTGCCTTTTGTTTTTCCCTTCAAACGGCTGTTAGCATTTCCGAGCTTGATTTCCGAATTGCTCATAGTAGAAGTAGATTTTTCGTCGGTTCGTGGAATTACCAGTTGAATTGAATCTGATCCGGTTGAGTTAGTATCTTAATTCTTTTATTTATTTGACGAGTTGTTGAGGATCGGGTTCTATTGAGATTACTGACTCTTTTTCCAGCAGAAATTATTGATCAGCCTTGTTACTATGAACTTCGAGCCAGCCCTGATCGTGATCTATTAAGTGTCTTCTGATAACGGTCGGGAGCAAGTCTAAAAACTGTTGTTTTAGCATTTCACAATCCTCCGGGGATGCTGAAGGTCAAATTATTTGATGGCATCTCCTTAATTCTTCAAGCAATCGAGAAGGTTGTAAGTGGCGTTCCGTTTTGAGTTGAGTGATGCGTTTGAATGCTTTTTAGGTATACATCGAATATTCTTTGATAAGGGCTTGTTTGAGTTTGTCGTAGGGTGTCGGGGAATTTGAATCCAAAGTTGTAGAAATTGATTCCAGGACGTCTGGTGGAAGGCTGGTGAACACATGGAAGTATGGTAACATATTGCGAGCGAGGCATTGCTTGGAAGCGTAATAAATCAAATTTAATTTAATTTAAATAATTAATAATTTCATTAGTGTAAAAATTGATGTGTGGTGCCTTGCAAATTGCAAATGAAAGGAGGGCATTAGTTTGTTGTGAAATTTGTTGAAAAGAGTGTGAACAATGAAATTTTTTGATATCTGTGCTCGATTTTTATTCTTTTCCGATGAAAAAGTATAAATATTTTGTATCTAGTCGTTATTATGATTATTTGTCAATTTCTTAAATAGAAAAGGTGAACCTCCAACGACAGTTTAGTATTTTTGACTAGTTTTTGGAAATCTGTATAAAGACATGATTTATCTCGATGTTATTTTAAAACTTGTATGAAAATAGCCGATTTTAAATATTTAAAGAAAGATAAAAAAATTATTATTTTTATTGTGTATGAAGGAAAGTTATTTTAAAAAGATTTATTAATTATTTTACTGTTAAGTATTTAAAGAATGGAAATTAATTGTTTTGTTTATATGAAATAAAATTGATTTTTTGAGCGCTATTAGTTTCTTTTGAATTGAATTCACGGAGTCCATTAATTTTTGGTCATAAAAGAAGATTTCGAAAATCATTTATTTCCCCAATATTAAAGGAAGTACTGAGTACCCTGATTAGATACATTTGCCAGTTCGAATGCTGCTTCGACTTATGTGAGCCAGTTGATTGGGTTCTTTAAGAAAGTCGGGATTCGTACCTGGATATGGCTGTTCTCAGCCACAATTCTGACACCATTGTTGTGATCTTGAATCATTATAAAAAACACCAAAAGCGAGTTTCTAAATTTTATTAAAATTCAAAGTTTTCTATTTTTATTAATCTGCTTATTTAAAAAAAACAATTGTTTATTTTTTAATAATTGTTTTTTTAGTAATATATTTTTTTTGATAGGCATTTTTAGAAAAGGCCTACAATAAGATTATTTTTAAAGTTTGTACCAATAATATAAATAAAAGGAGGAACCTCTTCTTCCATGTTGAGTTTAATGGTTGTTACGTCTTCAGCCAATTTCGTTCGTTTATCAAACCATGTTGAGTCGTCCTTCGGAAAAGACATATATTTTGAATTCACTTTTTCATACACTTGTTTCGCTTGATAAAGACTTTCATTGGAAATATTGAGTTGTAAAATACTCGTCTTTAAAGATTTAATAAGCTTTTCTTTTTCTTTTGTCAATCGAGTTATTGTTTCTAAATATTCTCTTTTTAATGTAGCATTATTTTGTAATTGTAATTCTTGAGTGGCTCTTAATTTAAAAATATTTTTATTTAAAGTTCAAAATTAACGTTGTTTGGTTTCTTACTTATCAGTTCGAAAGTTTAATTCTTGATCTCTTTGAAAACGCAAAAACTTTTTTATTTCATCTATCAATTTCATTTTGTCTGCTTTTTCTTTCTTTTCTGAAGTCACTTTACTGAAAAAAATGATCATTTCAGTAGACTGAAAATTGAATGTTAAGCATTACCCTTTGATGTATACTGCCTCCATTTGTTTATCCATTAAGGTTTGACTTAAGTCATCACTACATTTTATTAGAGAATCGTATTCTTCAGAAGCTTGACTGATCTCTTTTTCTGCTTCTCTAAAAATATTATTCATACCTTACTGTAACTGTATTAATATACTAATAATACATTACACTCATATAAAACGTGTTACCTGGGAGCCACGTGTCATTCGACAAGTTAAACAATGTGATCCTCAAGACTTTTTATAATTAAAAATGTATTAATTTATTATTTAACAAGTTGAGTTTATTTCAAAATTGAGTTTATTTATTTTTTACTAAACCAATCAAAGACAAAGAAAATATTTTGTTGTTCTTATCATAAACGACCGTTGATCCAGATTTTTCGGCCAATAGTTTTTTTTTTGCAATAAATAGTTGTGGCCCTGATTTGGGCCATTTTATGTTCCCAGTTTTCATTTTCAGATTTTTCGGAAGCTTGAACAACGTCTTTCGAGTGTTGTAAAATGTTTTCGTGCGGATTCCAACTTTCTGCCAATATCGCCAATCTACGACTGGATTTTCTGTGTTCGAATACAACATCGTCCATATTATAGGCGCTCGATATGTTTTTTTAGCCACGTTTCGAGATTCGCAACTAATGATGACCTTTTTTTGTACTTTGGCCAAATGAAATTTCAATAGCGTTAGAAAATAGTTTACAACGTATTCATAAAGATTATCGGGTTCTTTTTTTCAAAGCTTTTAACGTAAATTCGACAAGAATTTCTTTAAATTCATGCGATAAAGGTTTACTATCAAAGTGCGTCATTTTAATTTATTTTTTTATTTAGAAAAATTGTGCGGAGATTCTGCATTTACAGATTATTTCATTATAACAAAAACAAAAAATGAACAATATATATATATATATATATAGGGCCTGTAAAAGCCACTTGGAGGCTCACGTCAGGTAATATATGTGCCCCTAGGTTCAAAAAAAAAATAAATAAAATTTGTACGTTTTTATTAATCAAAAATTTATTTATCAAAATACAAAAAATAAAAATATGATTCAAAATATCAAAACACGAAAACTAAATCTAATGAAAAAAATTACAAAAGTGCTTTTCGAGCCTTTAGGGCTGCGAAAGAATTTATTAATTGGGAATAATCCAAATTTCTCGCTATAGCATAATTAATATTCAGTGTTACCAGACCATTTATACGATCCTGGGCCATTGTTGATCTCAAATAATTTTTAATTTGTTTGAGAGCTCTTAAATTTCTCTTTATCGTTGCTACGCTTACTGGAATGGTTAAAAAATATTCTAAGGGCAATAGAAATATTTGGGTAAACATTTACAAAACTCATTTCAATAATCTCTTTTAAAAGTTCGGACGGTTTTGTGCAGCCTTTAAAATTGGATTTATATATTCTTTTAAGAAATATAATTTTCTCAACAATTTCTTCGCTTATTTCATTTTCATGTTTCTTTTGTAATTTTTTTGCTGCTACAACTAGGCTCTTCTCTTCCATGTCATTAAAATTCCATAGAACATCAAATAAGTTGCATATAGAAGAAACAGCTTTAAATCTTTCCCTAAGTCCATTTAATATTGCGTCAATAATCTCGTTAAATATGTTATAAAAATATGCTTCTGCAGATACTTGATCTTTTATTCGGCGATTTTTCGCTAATTCTGCAGCGATTTCATTATTTGCTGCAATTTTCTTTGACTCCGAAAGAAGCAAATTCCATCCATTTTTAATTTTTTTATATCTTTAATAAGTTTGTCAATATTATTTCTTTCTGTTGTCAGTGTTGCTTTCTGGGTTTGGAGAATTAGATTTGTTGGATGCAATAAAACAAGAATTTTCATCCAAATAGTAGACATCAAAACACATTCAAATGATGTAAGATATTTTTTAAAGAATTTAATCTGAGTCTGAACCTCAGCTGGAAGACTACGTACCTCAAATTCATTCACAACTGATAATAAGGATTTTAATTGAATGGCAACTGGTTTAACTGTATCTATTCTTGCAGAACATCTGGTTTTTGAAATGTTGTGTAAAGAAATTCCATGCATATGGTTTTTAAAACCTCCCATCTTTTTGGACTGCTACTAAAAATGTTATATAAATGCTAAATAGTTCCGAAGTATGCTATTGCTTCTTTACAAGATTCTGCTGCGTTAACTCCATCAAGATTTAAAGTATGATTGCCACAGGAACTGAAAGTGCAATTGAAATTTTCGAGCAAAAGAAGTGCTTGTACATCGTTATATTTTCCAGACATATTGGCCCCATTATCATATCCTTGCCCAACACAGTTTTGAAAATTCAAATTTAACTCTTAAGAGACACAATAAGCGAGAAATAATTTCTCTGCCATTTTTTCCGAAAAATTATCGAAAAATATGAAGCGTTCTTCAATTGAAAAATTCAATTCACTTAATTTAACATAACGAATAAGCAAAGTTGTTTGTTCCTTATGAGATAAATCTGGGGTTGCATCAGCAATAATAGATAAATTCTTAACGTTACTAATTTCATCAATAATTTTTCTTTGAACAAATGAGCCACATAAGTCGATAAACTCGTTTTGAATTTTTGTTGAAAGATAATGAACTTGCAATCTATTTTGTTTTCTTCTTGTGTTACTCGATCTTTTGAAACGTGGTCTGATAATATCGTATCATATTTACTTAGAAGTTTAAATAAGCTAAGAAAATTTCTATTATCTGGATTCCCAATGCGCTCATTAGATCCAAAGAAAATGTAGTCCTCTTTCGGATAGAAAAAATATTATAGCAAGAAAAAGTTTCAAAAGATTTTTCCAATATTTGGTTTCATTTTCAATTGCATTTATCAGCAAGCTGTCTAATTCAAGATCAGCCAAAGCAGCTTTTTGAGCATTTTTAAAGGAAATATACATTTCCTTATTCAAAATAGAGTTTTCATGAGATGGTATCCGTTCGTTCAATTTTTTCCAACCGTTTTTTATATTGTATCCAAATTTATCTGTTAAATATGAAAAAGGCTTGCTGTTGTTAAAAATGTAACATGGAACACAATACATTGATTGGTTTTGGACACTCCAGCATATCCAGTCTCTATCACATGATTCACCATTTGTAAGTTTCCTTGAAAGTAACAGATATGGAAATCTACGGTTGGTTGCGTCTTTTGAGATTTCAAAACTAGTTATTTTCAAAAATGATTTGATTTGAGCGTGGTTATTTTTATCAAGCCTTTTAATATCCGACAATAATAATGTATAAGTATTCAATAGATTTACTTCATTTCAAACATCCATTTACATGTTGCTCAATTGATTATTTTCATCTTGTAAATCCAGTGCACTAATTACATCCTCTTCCATTATGGTTACACTCTCAGTACTCTTAACTGTAATTTCATCCAGCTCCACTATTTCGCTAACTGTATCCCTTACTGCACTTTCAACTGTGAAATTTTCTTTTTTATATATTGCAAATCCTTCTGCTTGATTTGGGGAATCCTTATTGAAAAAATGTGAAATTAGTTTTTAACAGTAACATCCATAAGTTTTTTCTTTAGCCTTTTACTGATTCCACTTTCAAATGTCCTCTTCGTCTTTTAATCATCGATCTTGTTTAATTTTTTGTAATTATTATCAATAAAATCAAAGATTAATGAAAATAAATAGCCTGTTATTTTTAGTATATTTGAATTAAATTTCCTCTACGACCAAAGGCTGAATTGAGCAAAAAGCTGAGCTTTTGGCTAGGCAATAAAGATTTCCAAACTAAGACTTCTATTTATAATCCGCATTTGAATAAATCAAAAAAACTCGAACTTTTATTCCGATTTAGAACAACTCACAATATCGATTCTTAATTTCACAAAAAAAAGTTAAATCAATTCATATAGTCAAATAACTGCTATTTTTCAAACAATTTATACAAATATGTTTTTTCACAATTAAGTTTAATTTTCCAAACAAATTTGTCATTCAAATTAATCAATGTTTTTATTTTAATTTTCAACACCGAAATCAGAACCTTTCGGTTCATATTAAAATGGTTAGTTCAATTTTAAATATGTTGGGGTTCCGAAAAATATAAATTTAATTTTTAAATCTAATAAAAAAAATTTTAAAATAATTCGCTGGTTAAAATTCAAAATTTTTAAATATTTGTAAATATTTTGAGAATTGTTTTAGTTATTCAATTTTCAAGGTTAGGAAAAATTAGTATATAAGCAATAGTTATTTCAGTTACAATTCACACAAAATATTACTCAAAGAAGATTTAAAAACTGAATGAATCTCGTTTTATTTTAAATTTTTAATCAACACTATTCTGACTCCAAATGAACAAAAGGTTTCTTCCAACAATAATATATGAAGAATGAACAATACCTTTTAATAATAATTTATTCTGCAAACAACAATTGAAGTACAAATATAAATTCAACTTTTCAGTTCAATTCAATTCAAAGATCAAACTTCGATTAAACAGTTACAACAACTCTTTAGTTCGAGCGATGCTAAACTAATTTATTTGAAACTTAACTTCTCCTTTACAGGATACTGATATTTTCGTAATGTTTCAATTTATTTATAAACCTAACCTTTCTCCTTTACAGGATACTTAAATTTTACTTAATAATAACAAAAATCAAATTTACCGTACATTCAGTTTTTAAATCTTCTTTGAGTAATATTTTGTGTGAATTGTAACTGAAATAACTATTGCTTATATAATAATTTTTCCTAACCTTGAAAATTGAATAACTAAAACAATTCTCAAAATATTTACAAATATTTAAAAATTATGAATTTTAACCAGCGAATTATTATAAATTTTTTTTATTAGATTTAAAAATTAAATTTATATTTTTCGGAACCCCAACAAATATAATACGCTTTAAAAAATACAATTATTAATTTTAAGTATTTTTTCCTTTTAAATTGAGACTTTTTTTAATTTACATTGAGATTTTTTCATTTTAAAATGAGATTTTTATTTTGATTTGAGTTTTTTACTTTTATTTTCGATGTTTGATATAGATTGGAGATTTCCGATTTTGATTTTTTATTAAGATTTCAAAATATTGATTTAAATTCGGATTTCTTTGTAAAATTTTGGCTCATCGCGGATTAAATATATGTAAAAGCTTTTTTATATGTAAAATATCACGATATCCGTCATTGGTCTCTCAGTTCTCCGGAGTATGCTGCTTAGCATATTAATAATGTTTTCAATAACAACCGCCGCCGATTGTTGATGTTTCGCCTGTTTGCAGACCGTTGCAAAATGTCCCATTTTGGAGCAGTTTCTGCAGGTGCTTCTTTTTTGCTGGGCAGTTCGGAAAATCGACTTTAAATTTCTTTGAGCCGCATCGGTAGGATTCCGTGTTCTGTCTCTCCGGTACTCTGTATTCCGCCCATTTTTTTCCAGATGTCGCCGAACATGATAACGGTTTATCTTGTGATATAGCGTTCACAATTTTGATGCACTCAGAAATATCTTTCGGTCGTCGCAATCGTAATTCTGTGGAATACCTCTCCGGTGCTGTGCTGATGCACTTTGTGACAAGTAATTCGTCCTTTTTATCCACATATTGGAAGTTATCCAGCAATTTCTGGAGAGTAGTCGCATACTCATCGGGTGATCCTGTATATTTTGCATTGAAGAACTCCATCCAATCCAAACTCTTTTTGAATATCTGTAAGTACGAAAATTAACTATTTTTGAAAAATCTTTGAGGTCTTCTCTGGCTACTCCTGAAATTGTGACTTCGTAAATCGAAAGATCGAAATTCGTCAGTAAATAATCAGCCTTTTCTCTCTTCCCCGAGTCTAGATATGCTGCAGACTTAAATTCAGCATATTTAAATTTAATTAATATTTGAATTTTCACTAATTAAATCTTTTCTCGACACTACAACTTCACAAATGATTTCTAAATTAATAATTTATAAATTAATTAATTAATCAAATTTGTTCAAATGTTTTACTAAAAATGTTTGTACTAAAATATTGTATTAAATTAATTTTGAAAAATAATTAAAATTAATCCAAATTAAATCTTATTATTTGGTTGTTGCAAAAGGAATGTATGTTTTTTTGTATATTTTTATATTGACCGCAATGTTATACGACTAAAGCATGTATGATGTTATAAATCATTCGAGAGCTTAATTTATACTCTTTCAGATATATTTGTCTAAAACTTATTTTAATGTTTCTTTTGTAAATAATTTCGATTTTAATTGTTGATGTCAAAACGTGATTTTCGCAACATTTACTTCTACGATTTAGAGCTAGGGCATAATACAGCTGAAACCGCTCGAAACATCAACAAAGTTTGAGGCAAGAGAAGTGTCAACGAATGCATGGTGCAGCGCTGGTATCAAAATTTTTGCTCTAGCAATACTAGCCTAGAGGATGAGCTTCATGGTAGCTGCCTATCGACGATTGACAACGACGAATTGAAGGAGCTTGTGAAAGACGATCCAAGAACAACTGTTCGAGCACTAACAGAAGTGCCTAATGTTGATCCCCCAACCGTCGCTTGGCACTTGAAGCAAATTGGAAAGTCGACAAAGCTCGATAAAAGGGTGCCTCACGAATTGAACGGAAGTCAAAAAAATTTTCGTTTTGAGGTCTCCTTCGCGCTTCTTCTGTACAATAACAACGACCCGTTTCTTGATAGGATTGTGATTTGTGATGATAAATGGATTCTCTACGACAATCGACGACGTTCAGTAGAATGGATTGACTGCGATGAGGCTCCTCACCACTTTCCGAAAACGAAACTTCACCAAAAGAAGGTTATGGTGACTATTTCCTGGTCTGCAGCCGGTTTCATCCATCCCAACTTTCCGAATACTGGTGAAACGATCACATCAGAGATATATAGCCAATAAATTGACAAAATGCATCATGAGCTCTGACGTATGTACCCGAGATTGGTCAATATGAAGGGACCAATTCTCCTCCATGACACCGCCCGGTCACACATTGCAAAACCGCCTTACAAAAGCTAAACGAATGGAGCTACGAAACTCTGCCTAATCCACCCTATTCGCTGGACCCCTCACCTACCGACTACCATTTTTCAAGCATCTGTACAACTTCCTGCAGGAAAAATGCTTCAAAAACCAAGACGACGCATTAACGCTTTCGTCGCATCCACAACTCAGGAGTTCTACATTAGGATGCATCAATAAACTTGTTTCTCGTTAGCAAAAATTTATAGATTGTGATGACTTTTATTTTGATTAATAAAGTTCATTCTGTGCTGAGTTACATTTGTTTAAAGTTAAGGTTCAAAAACCTATATTGTTGGGTTTTTAATTTATTAAAAATTATCTTTAATTCAATTATTCACTTTTTAAACACAAATCTAAAATCTTTATCTTTAATCGTAAATCTCTTTTCTTAATTCTTTAATCAATAATCTTAAATCAATAATTCTCAATCAATAATCTTTAATCAATAATCTTTTATCTTTTGATCTGACTCCAATTATTCAGAAAGGTCTTCGAACATAAATATATGAATAATAAACACAAATTCTTTTATCAAACTTTATTTCAAATAACAAAAAAAGGGAGAAAATGGGCATTCGGCCTACACCCCCCCCTAGCCGTAACCATGGCAACG
Organism: Girardia tigrina; assembly: GCA_001938485.1. Lineage (NCBI taxonomy): Eukaryota > Metazoa > Platyhelminthes > Tricladida > Dugesiidae > Girardia > Girardia tigrina. The sequence continues at coordinate 12,345 of MQRK01088547.1, forward strand.
ATATGGGTTATCGTGGTTACCATGGCAACCGACCCGATTACCATAGCAACGGTCGCGGTTACCA